>CM071685.1:21215000-21470000 GCA_036553675.1 Solanum okadae
ATATTTAATATTTAGGAAGGGTAAAGTGGTAGGTTATTACCGTCTTATTGGGTTATCGGTTTACCCAATAACCCAATAGTAAAACCGAACCAATAACCCAATAACTTTTTTATAAAACCATCAATAACCCAATAACTCAATAACCCAATAACCCAATAACAATTTTGTGATAGGGCACGGAGGTGACAATTTCCTTACTGAAAAATAAAAAATATAATTAGGTCGGCTAATATCGTTATATAAACAATTAAGGATGCCCTAAACCCTAACAACAAATTAAACTTTTGTCATGGAGGTGACAATTGAACAGGACGAGGTGGATGAGATGATGTACACAACAACCATACGTCCATTAAATAAAAAACCCATCATAGTGGAGACTTTATGGAATGGTTCATCAAATTGTGCGTTAGTCAACAATTGGGTATCCAAAATAAAAAAGAAGAAAGAAAAGAAGAAAGAAAAGACTCTAATCTTGAGTCTTTTTGCTGATTGTAGTGCACAATACAAGAATAACAACTTTTCATATTATGATTATAAACGCAATATATCAAAAGCCCCCTTTGAGCTTTTACATATTTGTGTTGATAATCATTGCCTATTCTATGACTTAGATAGATATGGGAAATATCTATTGTTTTTGTGGAAACTATTGTCTGATAACAAGACCATAGTAGTTGGGCTAGGGATTGAACAAGTGGTAAAGAAGCTAGAGAAGGATTATAATATGAAGATTAGCAAGTGGGTGGACTTGAGGGATAAGGCTAGAGAAATGGCTACTTTTGGTGAAATTGCTAATAATTGTAGTGTGGAGAAATTGGCTAACAAGGTATTGGGTGAAGAATGGCATGTCAACAAGCCCTCTACTATGGAATGGTTCAATTCACAACATGATTGCCTTCTTTCTGATGAAAAGGTTAAATTTGGCTCATTGTAAGCTTTTCTTGCTTATAGAATGGCCATACACTTATTATTATAACATTCATTATTATATTTTATGTCTACATTAGCTAGGGTTTGTTAGATGGTTAATATATCTTTCTTTTATCCTATTATTTTGATTTCTCATGTTATTTATGAAAACTTTTGTTATTAAACTCTTTTTCAAGTCAAAATTAAATACTCTTAAGAGAATTGAAATGAAGGAAAGTAATTTTTATTTTGTCAAAAGAAAAGCCTGAAATATTTTGTGTATCCAAAACCCTTGCTGAAACGGACTCGAAGTCACTTTTGCCAGTGGAAATTTCTAAAGCGATACTGTTACGCTAGTAGATTACGTTGCCATTTGGGGAGTGTCTTTGAATGACAATTGCTCTAAGTTTAAATCAATCTTTATAAACACTTTTTAATTTATCTATACTAGTAAAATTGTCTGTCCATTGCGCGGCTATATGAAATATTTATAAAATAATAATGTGTAAAATTTATATTTAGTTTAGTGTATAATGTATAAGATATTATTGATATTTCTCTTCGTCGATATGATAGATTTTCTCACCGTTTTTTAAATATATAAAATAGAATTTCTTTTAGCATCTTTTTAAGTGCAAACTATTCACATGTATATAGTAGAACAAAATATTGTGAAGTAAATGGAATAAGAAGTAATATTTTGACATAACAATAAATTGTATTATGTTGAAAATATTTTGTATATTTTAATTTCTTCTATCTTTTGTAGGAGTACTAATTTTCTATACAAATTCTAATTTTGTAAAAAAAGAATTTGAATTTTTTTTTACTGCGTCTTTATTATTACATTTGTTTATTATAATTTTAACACTAATTAAATATTTATAAGAATTATGAAAAATAAAACTAACAAAAGTTATGAATAATATTTAAGACTAGTAAATATGGGTGCGCTTCGCGATGCTAAAAAATATTAGATTCATGATTTTTTTTTAAATAGTATTTTAATTTCGATATTCAAATTCAAATAAACTAAATACAAAATTCTTACTCACTTTAACTGTATTTTAAATTTCTTCCGTATTAGCTTCATCGAAAAAGAAAACAATTTCTTAAATTAGCACAATTTAAATATCACATTCCTTCCTATTCTTTTATATTGAAGTAGTAATAATTGAACGTTAATATGATTTTATCCATTTAAATGATTTTTTTCTAGAGTTATGATATAGTAATAAGTATAAAAATCACTTAGTTATCAAGTCATATACACTTTAAGTGATAACTAAAATAAATGCTTATAATATGTCATTTTCTAATGTAAATGCAATTGTTAATGATCTTGTTGAAGAAAAAATACTAAAAATTAAATAAAAAATACATGATTAATAGCCTCGGAACCTCTGCCTTAGAGAAATTGTCTTAAATAAAAGAAAAATATTAAGATCCTATATACAACAAATTTTTTACAATGTTTTTCTATCATATAACTGCAATTAATCAACAACATAAGCATGTGTATAGAAAACAAAGTCAATATTAGTGACAAACAATTATAAATGTGAAAAAACTACATAGTCATTCTTCTCTTTCCAAATTTCTTCTAAATGACTCTCAGGAGCATTATTAAAATTCAAATGATTTTAAGTTTTATCACCATATTGACACATTTTAAGAAACCACACCATTGAACAAAAGAAAAATAATAATATGAAGAAGAAGAATACTATTACCGTCCAAAACAGGCCTATGGAGTATAGCCAAGTGGTAAGCCATCAATTTTTTATACCGGCATGCAAAGGTTCGAATCCTTTTACTCTAGATTATGAACACCCGATCAGATCTATCAAGAACGAGCTGACGGCTATAGGAAAAGCAACTGACTGCAATCCCTAAGCCCGCAAGCCAAAGGTTTGACTTTCACCTACCTTTGCTAAGAGAAGAGAGAGAAGGGAAAGACAGATGGCAGAAAGAAATCCTTCCAACCACGGAATTGAACACAAGACTTACTTCGACCAGGTTCTTTTATCAATCTCCTGGCCTTTGCTTAACTCCTTGTACCGTAAACCAGTCACTAATAGATCTGATATATATATATATAGATATATACCTTCCTCCTAATTTCATCGCCTATAAATGATTAGTAGCGTGAACTAGCCTTCCCAATTTGCAAATCAAATGACAATATTTGATTAATTAATTTAGTTACTTTTGCATGCCTAATTTATCATATTATGAATCATTATAATATCACTACTAAAAAAACAGTGAATACCGACCTCCGGAGGTCGGTTTTCCTTGAAATACCGACCTAAAACCGACATCCCAGCTTAGGTCGGAAAAAGCTTGGTCGCTATTCAATACCGACCTCTGGAGGTCGGTATTTACTGACCTCTCGAGGTCGGTTTTTATTTTATGTCGGAATATTCATTTTTTTAAATTCCGACCTCTGGAGGTCGGTATTTTTATTTTTGTAATGTTGAAATTCCGACCTCCGGAGGTCGGTATTTTTATTTTTGTAATGTTGAAATTCCGACCTCCGGAGGTCGGTATTTTTATTTTTGTAATGTTGAAATTCCGACCTCCGGAGGTCGGTATTTTTATTTTTGTAATGTTGAAATTCCGACCTCCGGAGGTCAGTATTTTTATTTTTGTTATGTTGAAATTCCGACCTCCGGAGGTCGGTATTTTTATTTTTGTAATGTTGAAATTCCGACCTCCGGAGGTTGGTATTTTTATTTTTGTTATGTTGAAATTGCGACCTCCGGAGGTCGGTATTTTTATTTTTGTTATGTTGAAATTCCGACCTCCGGAGGTCGGTATTTTTATTTTTGTAATGTTGAAATTCCGACCTCCGGAGGTCGGTATTTTTATTTTTGTAATGTTGAAATTCCGACCTCCAGAGGTCGGTATTTTTATTTTTTATTTTTGAAATTCCGACCTTCGGAGGTCGGTATTTTTATTTTTTATTTTTGAAATTCCGACCTCCGGAGGTCGGTTTTTTGCTGCAAAACAGGCAGCAAATTGCTACAATTTTTAGTTGCCCACCTGCATATTTATACCAAAACAACCCAAAGCCACATAAACTTCATCCAACCAAAACAAACCAAAGCCAAATAAAATTCATCCAACCAAAACAACCCAAAGCCAAATAAACTTCATCAAACCAAAACAACACAATATTTTCAACATATACAAACTATTTCAAAATAAACTTCATCCAACTTCAAAATAAACTAAAATACGATCAAATTAAACAATTCTAAAAATATAGAAGTCTAAAATGTCAAATAGATACAACTACTCTTCATCACCCTCACTCTCCTTATCATTCTCATCACCCTCCTGATCAGATCCATCACTGCTAGCCGGACATGGAGGAAGAATATTTCCTGCTTCAAAAAGGAAAGGAAAGTTAGTTGGGCCTGAAGCGCTGCATACCTCTTGTTCTCTACCTCATTTGCTGCCGCAATCTCCTCCTCTCTCTTCTTCTCTCTTTCGGCTACAGCAGCAAGCTCGACATTGAGATAAGCTATCTTACTCTCCATTGCAGATATTGTCTCTCTATCCCCACCATCAAAGCTTGAGGATGATGAACCACAATACCAAGACTTCTTCTTCTGATAAGCCTTTTCTGGATAGCCGTAGACTGAACATCTAATCGGTTCACCAGCACTTTGTTAAACATAACAACTTTTGAACTTTAACTACATTAGTTTTGACTTAATTCCAACAACTAAATTCACTAACTAAACCGACATTATTCATTTTAACTTATTTAAACAACATAACAACTTTTGAACTTTAACTACATTAGTTTTGACTTAATTCCAACAACTAAATTCACTAACTAAACCGACATTATTCATTTTAACTTATTTAAACAACATAACAACTTTTGAACTTTAACTACATTAGTTTTGACTTAATTCCAACAACTAAATTCACTAACTAAACCGACATTATTTATTTTAACTTATTTAAACAACATAACAACTTTTGAACTTTAACTACATTAGTTTTGATTTAATTCCAACAACTAAATTCACTAACTAAACCGACATTATTTATTTTAACTTATTTAAACAACATAACAACTTTTGAACTTTAACAACATTAGTTTTGACTTAATTCCAACAACTAAATTCACTAACTAAACCGACATTATTTTTTTAACTTATTTAAACAACATAACAACTTTTGAACTTTAACTACATTAGTTTTGACTTAATTCCAACAACTAAATTCACTAACTAAACCGACATTATTAATTTTAACTTATTTAAACAAACTTAACTTTTGAACTTTAATTACATTAGTTTTGACTTAATTCCAACAACTAAATTCACTAACTAAACCGACATTATTTATTTTAACTTATTTAAACAACATAACAACTTTTGAACTTTAACTACATTAGTTTTGACTTAATTCCAACAACTAAATTCACTAACTAAACCGACATTATTTATTTTAACTTATTTAAACAACATAACAACTTTTGAACTTTAACTACATTAGTTTTGATTTAATTCCAACAACTAAATTCACTAACTAAACCGACATTATTTATTTTAACTTATTTAAACAACATAACACCTTTTGAACTTTAACAACATTAGTTTTGACTTAATTCCAACAACTAAATTCACTAACTAAACCGACATTATTTATTTTAACTTATTTAAACAACATAACAACTTTTGAACTTTAACTACATTAGTTTTGACTTAATTCCAACAACTAAATTCACTAACTAAACCGACATTATTAATTTTAACTTATTTAAACAAACCTAACTTTTGAACTTTAATTACATTAGTTTTGACTTAATTCCAACAACTAAATTCACTAACTAAACCGACATTATTTATTTTAACTTATTTAAACAACATAACAACTTTTGAACTTTAACTACATTAGTTTTGACTTAATTCCAACAACTAAATTCACTAACTAAACCGACATTATTTATTTTAACTTATTTAAACAAACTTAACTTTTTAACTTTAACTACATTAGTTTTGACTTAATTCCAACAACTAAATTCACTAACTAAACCGACATTATTCATTTTAACTTATTTAAACAACATAACAACTTTTAAACTTTAACTACATTAGTTTTGACTTAATTCCAACAACTAAATTCACTAACTAAACCTACATTATTTATTTTAACTTATTTAAACAACATAACAACTTTTGAACTTTAACTACATTAGTTTTGACTTAATTCCAACAACTAAATTCACTAACTAAACCAACATTATTTATTTTAACTTATTTAAACAACATAACAACTTTTGAACTTTAACTACATTAGTTTTGATTTAATTCCAACAACTAAATTCACTAACTAAACCGACGTTATTTATTTTAACTTATTTAAACAACATAACAACTTTTGAACTTTAACAACATTAGTTTTGACTTAATTCCAACAACTAAATTCACTAACTAAACCGACATTATTTATTTTAACTTATTTAAACAACATAACAACTTTTGAACTTTAACTACATTAGTTTTGACTTAATTCCAACAACTAAATTCACTAACTAAACCGACATTATTAATTTTAACTTATCTAAACAAACTTAACTTTTGAACTTTAACTACATTAGTTTTGACTTAATTCCAACAACTAAATTCACTAACTAAACCGACATTATTCATTTTAACTTATTTAAACAACATAACAACTTTTGAACTTTAACTACATTAGTTTTGACTTAATTCCAACAACTAAATTCACTAACTAAACCGACATTATTTATTTTAACTTATTTAAACAAAATAACAACTTTTGAACTTTAACTACATTAGTTTTGATTTAATTCCAACAACTAAATTCACTAACTAAACCGACATTATTTATTTTAACTTATTTAAACAACATAACAACTTTTGAACTTTAACAACATTAGTTTTGACTTAATTCCAACAACTAAATTCACTAACTAAACCGACATTATTAATTTTAACTTATTTAAACAAACTTAACTTTTGAACTTTAATTACATTAGTTTTTACTTAATTCCAACAACTAAATTCACTAACTAAACCGACATTATTCATTTTAACTTATTTAAACAACATAACAACTTTTGAACTTTAACTACATTAGTTTTGACTTAATTCCAACAACTAAATTCACTAACTAAACCGACATTATTTATTTTAACTTATTTAAACAAACTTAACTTTTTAACTTTAACTACATTAGTTTTGACTTAATTCCAACAACTAAATTCACTAACTAAACCGACATTATTCATTTTAACTTTTCTAAACAACATAACAAATTTTGAACTTTAACTACATTAGTTTTGACTTAATTCCAACAACTAAATTCACTAACTAAACCGACATTATTCATTTTAACTTATTTAAACAACATAACAACTTTTGAACTTTAACTACATTAGTTTTGACTTAATTCCAACAACTAAATTCACTAACTAAACCGACATTATTTATTTTAACTTATTTAAACAAAATAACAACTTTTGAACTTTAACTACAATAGTTTTGATTTAATTCCAACAACTAAATTCACTAACTAAACCGACATTATTTATTTTAACTTATTTAAACAACATAACAACTTTTGAACTTTAACAACATTAGTTTTGACTTAATTCCAACAACTAAATTCACTAACTAAACCGACATTATTTATTTTAACTTATTTAAACAACATAACAACTTTTGAACTTTAACTACATTAGTTTTGACTTAATTCCAACAACTAAATTCACTAACTAAACCGACATTATTAATTTTAACTTATTTAAACAAACTTAACTTTTGAACTTTAATTACATTAGTTTTGACTTAATTCCAACAACTAAATTCACTAACTAAACCGACATTATTCATTTTAACTTATTTAAACAACATAACAACTTTTGAACTTTAACTACATTAGTTTTGACTTAATTCCAACAACTAAATTCACTAACTAAACCTGTCACGACCCGATTTATCAAGTCATGATGGCACCTACTATAACCCACCAGCAGGTAAGCCAACCCGTAACCCGGAACAACAAGTAATGGGTCTGAGGGTAGAAATTAAACAAGAGTAGGAAAATAACAATATAAACAGGCGGAAGCAAACCAAAAATATATATACAAATAAAGATCCCTCCCAGAACCTGGAAGTCACCAGTACAGAGCTACTACAAAATGAGTACAAGTCCCAAAACTGGACAACAGAGACTGGACTGTCTCGAAAGGAAAGAGACAAGTCTATATATACAGATGGAGACTGAAGTAGTACAAAACGCCGTGTGCTCACCCCCGTCTCCGGATAAGTCTACTCCAAGCTCGATCAACGCTGGCTACTAGTGCTCGGACCTGCATCACAAAATAGATGCAGAGCGTAGCCTGAGTACCAAAACAACAGGTACCCCGTAGGCATCATAGGCCGACTAAGCAAGATAAGCAAAAGTAAACGGAACTGCAAATAAAGGGTCACATCAAGTGCAAAGAGTAGTAAATGGGGGGTATGTACACGAGCGTACAGGCAACAAAGACAAGCAATCTAACTAACTCCGCCGGGCTCCCATAAACCCGACGGGTACGCTCGTGCACAATAAAAGAAACCACCTGCACGGACCCCCATAAGCCCGGCAGATGCACCGGCAGTTAAAGTAAAATAATGGAGCTAGAAGGTCTATCACAATATTACCAATTTCTGGACTTTTAACTGAACCATTCCCAATTATATTCCAAGATCTCATTACGTCCCGGACTTTAATATGAATCTCTCCAACCTCCAAAACCTCAACCTACAGATGAGAATAATCAAGACTAACTGAAGCTTAAGTGAGGAATTGGGAATACACCACGTGCAAGCTGGACCACGGACTCTAACCGGGTACTATAGCTAATGAGTCAACCTATATGGGCTGGACCACGGACTCGAATCGGGTGCTGTAGCCAAAGGTCGGGCATGGGTGGGCTGGACCACGGACTCTAACCGGGTACTGTAGCCAAAACCAGATCACAGGTAAGCTGGACCACGGACTCGAACCGGGTACTGTAGCTAAGCCTGGACATAAGTGAGCTGGACCACGAACTCTAACCGGGTACTGTAGCCAAAACCAGATCACAGGTAAGCTGGACCACGGACTCTAACCGGGTACTGTAGCTAAGCCTGGACATTAGTAAGCTGGACCACGGACTCTAACCGGGTACTGTAGCTAATAGAAAAGCAGGGCATTATGGATACAAGGTCATAAGCTAAGTTACCGACTATCAGACTCAAGTCTGCTATATCAGTCTACAAGGAGCTGACCGTCCGAAACGACGTCGGAAAAAGTTCTACTGCCCAACGACATCCGAAACCTCGCAAGTCTATGGCAACACTAGTCTAAGCCTAGACTAAGGCCAAACATACTTCAAATCAATATTATCATATATATCACAAAATATGGATATTCAATAATATCAAGAGACATGCTGTCATAATCCAACACTTTCCCGAAATAAGGTCTAAGGCAGGAATTATAGAAATTTAGCATGCTCGACACCCGAACCCTTCCATACTCAAGCAAATCAATAAACAAATGCCTAAACATGCTCAATCTCACGAGAGAAAGCCATATCCTACCTGAAAGCCGACCACGCGCGCTCCAACTCACGGTACCGGATCTTTTCCCCTCCGAACGGTCTCTGAATGCTTCCCCACTAACAAAAGGTTAATCACCTCGTCATTACGAATATATTGACACTAAAATTATATTTTTCGGAGACGGACCCAAAATCGGGTCTAAAACGGGATTGTGGGGCCCACAATTAGAATCTCGAAATCGAATCCGTGGAAACGTTCCAAATACCTTACTAAACTAATACCCCAATATTTAGCACAAACAGATGCTTAAAACACCGCAAATCAGCCACAACAATTAAAATGGGCAGCCCCTTGATCACCAATTTCTGGAAAAACGAGACCCTTTCAACCCAAATAGATTATACCACGACGATCCTTGCGAAAAACTCTACAAGTTAGCCTCAAGAATGACTCAAAACGGACCTAAGATGATCAAGATCTCAGATTTCAAAATTCAACAATCAATTCAATCCGGAATCACCCTAGCAGTGGCTAAAATTGATTCCTTACCTCAAACGAAGCCTCCCCTCGCGTTTCTGAGATCACCGCTAGATTCCCCACGAAATTCTCTTGAAGTTAGCCTTTTGAATCACTTAATTTGGACTCAAAATGAAGGATTAATCTCAAGTTGAAGTTGAACAAAAAAATGGACGAAATTCGTCCTAAATTCTGGAAATTTCCAGATTTCCACTCCACTGCCACGTGCCGTCACGTGGCTCTGCCACGTCACCGCCGCGTCAAAATTCTACAACCCTTCAAACTTAAATTTCGATGTTTCGGACTCGTTCGAAGTCGGAAAAATACAAACCTTATATGGAATCTGATTGGAAACGACATTTCGGACTCAACGGTGAAGGCGGAATTTCCATTTGGGGCTCGCTTCGACGAAAAGTGGGTCCCACACCCAGTATCGTTTTGAACCAGATCCCACAATTGCTATCTAAAGTCTTGATAAGTGAACAAAGGGTCGTTCTAGACCAAAATCGATCTTCCGAAGCTAACCTAGCTGTCAGAATTTTCATCTGAGCACGTCTTCCAAGAAGGTTGACCAAAGTCAACTTTTCAAGTTATAAAAATCTCCAAAACAGGGAAACGGGCCTAAAACCCAAACGAACGACCAGGCGACCGAACAGTCAGTGCCAGCAAGTCATAAATGACTTGGGGTCGCTACAGGAACGCTCTAAACGATGAAATGAATTCTTTAATTTAAAAAAAATGACCTGGAGGGTCATTACAATATCCACTACTAAAAGAACTTTCGTCCGCGAAAGAAAGGATCCAGAAGTACCTGAAGGCTCAAACAAGCCGGGAAACTGCTCCCGCATCTCCTGCTCGATCTCCCAGGTAGCCTCCTCGACTGGACGATGCCTCCAACGGACCTTAACAACAGGAATGGCTCTCGAGCGCAATCTCCTCACATCTCTGGCTAGAATGGCAACTGGCTTCTCTACGAATGTCAAACGATCATCCAACTCGACTGCATCATACTGGAGCACATGGGACTCATTAGGAACATACCGCCGCAGCATCGAAACATGAAAAACCGGGTGGATGGCTGAAAATGCTGTTGGTAGGGCCAACTCATAAGCAACCTCCCCAACTGTCCGGAGTATCTCAAATGGCCCAATGTACCTGGGGCTAAGCTTGCCCCGCCTCCCAAACCTCATCACGCCCTTCATGGGCGACACACGGAGGAATACCCGATCACCAACTGAGAATCTCAAAGGCCGGCGCCTCCGATCCGCATAACTCTGGTGCCTACTCTGAGCCGTCCTGAGTCTATCCTGAATCACCCTCACCTGATCCAGGGCCTCCTGAAGCAAATCTGTACCACGCGGCCTAGGCTCTGTAGACTCAAACCAACCAACTGGAGAGCGATAACGCCGACCATATAAGGCCTCAATCTTAGCGAGATCTACCATAATGCCATCCTTAGACACCACGTGCCCCAAGAATGATATGGACTCAAGCCAAAACTCGCACTTTGAGAACTTGGCATAAAGCCGCTGATCTCTTAAAGTCTGGAGCACTATTCTCGAATGCTGCTCATGCTCCTCCCGGCTCTGCGAGTATACTAGAATGTCATCAATGAAGACAATGACAAATAAATCAAGGTATGGCCTGAACACACGTGTCATCAAATCCATGAAGGCGGCAGGGGCATTAGTCAACCCAAAAGACATCACATGGAACTCATAGTGGCCATAACGGGTCCTAAATGCAGTCTTAGGGATGTCTGCTGCCCTAATCCTCAGCTGATGGTACCCGGACCTCAAATCAATCTTAGAAAACACGGCGGCACCCTGAAGCTGATCAAACAAATCATCAATACGAGGCATGGGGTAACGGTTCTTCACCGTCACCTTGTTCAGCTGCCTGTAGTCAATACACAATCGCATAGTACCGTCCTTCTTCTTCACGAAGAGGACTGGGGCACCCCAAGGCGATACACTAGGCCGAATGAATCCCTTACCCAAGAGATCCTGAAGCTGAACACTGAGCTCCTTGAGCTCTGCAGGAGCCATCCGATATGGCGGAATTGAAATAGGGCGAGTACCTGGCTCAAGCTCAATCGGAAAATCAACATCACGCTCTGGGGGTAGGCCAGGTAGATCAGTAGGAAACACATCTATGAAGTCACGAACAACAGGAACTGACTCAACCGGAGAAACCTCCCTACTCACATCACGTACATAGGCCAAATATGATAAGCATCCGCTAGCCACTAGCCTCCTAGCACGAATAAAAGAGATAACCCCAACTGGTGTGCTACTACGAGATCCCTGCCACACCACCGGAGGAATACCGGGAATGGCTAAGGTCACAGTCTTAGAAAAGCAATCTAAAACAGCGCGATACGGGGATAACCAATCCATGCCCAGAATCACATCAAAATCAACCATGTCAAGCAATATAAGGTCAGCCCGGGTGTCACGCCCCTGGATAGTAACTAAGCAAGATCGAAATACCTGATCCACTACTAAAGACTCACCCACGGGGGTCGACACACGCAACGGCGCTACCAGAGGCTCAGACATCATACTCAATCGAGAGGCATAGTAAACAGAAACATACGAAAAAGTAGAGCCTGGATCAAATAAAGCCAAGGCGGGCTGCTGGCATAATAACACTGTACCTGTGATCACATCGTCCGAGGTCTCAGCATCTGCTCTAGCTGGAGCTGCATAAAAGTGGGCCTGGACTCCCCTACCCTGTGCATCGGCTTTGCCCCCTAACCTGCCTCCTCGGGGACCACCCCGTATACCCTGGTGACCACCCATATGGTCCTGTCCCTGGCCTCTGCCTGTAGCTGGAGGTGCTGGCGCATGCCTAGCTGCCTGTGGAGCGGGTAAGGCTAACCTGCGATGGGACACTCGCGGGCCCAATGATCTAACTCCCCACACTCATAACACCCCTGGGACTGTCGACTGAGAGCTGGAGGTCGGCTACCCCAGCCAGAAGAACCCATCTGTGAACTATCTCGGCCCCGACTAGGACCGGCACTAAAACTAATATGGCGGTGCTGATCACCCTCCGATGCCTGGAAAGAAGCCTGGAAGGGGCTACTAGACTGACCCGACTGAAACCTCTGCTGAGATCTATCATAAGACTCTCAGGGTCTGAAACGGCGCCTATCATGGCTATCCTCCTGTCTAGCTCTCTTGCCGCTGCCCCCTTGGGCCTCGCGACGGAGCTGCTCGATAGTGCGGGCATGGTCCACTACATCCAGAAATGAGCAGCCCGCTGAGACTAAAGACTGAGTCTCAATCCGCAACTGTAGTCTCAAACCCCGAACAAAACAACGAACCCTCTCCTCCTCAGTAGGTAATATCATGGCGGCATGCCTGGAGAGCTCGTGGAATTGGGCCTCATACTCTGATACTGTCATGGAGCCCTGCTCTAACCGAGCAAACTGATCTCTGAGCTGATCTCTGATGCTCCTGGGAATAAATCGAGCCAAGAAAGCCTCTGAAAACTCAGTCCATGTGACCGGTGGAGACCCAGCTAGCCTGGTCTCTAAGTATGTACGCCACCACTGCCTGGCGGGACCGTCTAACTGGTACGCGGTGAAGTCTGCTCCTCTCGACTCCACTAAACCCAAAGTCTGTAGCCGCTCGCGGCAAGTAACTAGAAACTCGTGGGCATCCTCCCCCACTGCCCCAGAAAATCTCGGCGGTGATAGTCTAAGGAACACCCCGAGCATCTTCTGCTCCCGTAGTGGCATGACGCCCTCCAAATCGTCAGGCTGAACAACCGGTGCCACTAGCTGCTGAACAACCGGTACCGCTGGTGTAGGCTGACCCTGCGGTACTGGAACGGCTGAAGCTGGGGCCTGCTGCATACCCCCAATGGCAGCAAGTATCTGTACGAGCATCGCCTGTATATCTAGAGCTACCACAGGCTCGGGCGGTGGCTGGGCTAGTCTCGGGCCCATCGGTTGCTGCTGTGCTGGAACTGCTGGTGGCTCTATCACCGGCTCTGGAGTTTGCTCTCGGTCCTGGGCTGGTGCTGTAGCTCTGGCACGACCTCGAGGTCGGCCTTTACCCCTAGCTGGGGCCCTACCACGCGTGCGAGCCATCCCTATAAAGGAGTGGTACAAGTAAGATTTTCAGAAACCGATAAGACACACAATGCACGACAGTGATACAAAAGCGACAAGTTCCTAAAGACATCCTGTAGCCTCCCGAAGATAAGTAACGGACGTCTCCGTACCGATCTGCAGGACTCTACTAGACGTTAGCTCTGTACAAGTGAGACCGACGAACCTGGGGCTCTGATACCAATTTGTCACGACCCGATTTATCAAGTCATGATGGCACCTACTATAACCCACCAGCAGGTAAGCCAACCCGTAACCCGGAACAACAAGTAATGGGTCTGAGGGTAGAAATTAAACAAGAGTAGGAAAATAACAATATAAACAGGCGGAAGCAAACCAAAAATATATATACAAATAAAGATCCCTCCCAGAACCTGGAAGTCACCAGTACAGAGCTACTACAAAATGAGTACAAGTCCCAAAACTGGACAACAGAGACTGGACTGTCTCGAAAGGAAAGAGACAAGTCTATATATACAGATGGAGACTGAAGTAGTACAAAACGCCGTGTGCTCACCCCCGTCTCCGGATAAGTCTACTCCAAGCTCGATCAACGCTGGCTACTAGTGCTCGGACCTGCATCACAAAATAGATGCAGAGCGTAGCCTGAGTACCAAAACAACAGGTACCCCGTAGGCATCATAGGCCGACTAAGCAAGATAAGCAAAAGTAAACGGAACTGCAAATAAAGGGTCACATCAAGTGCAAAGAGTAGTAAATGGGGGGTATGTACACGAGCGTACAGGCAACAAGGACAAGCAATCTAACTAACTCCGCCGGGCTCCCATAAACCCGACGGGTACGCTCGTGCACAATAAAAGAAACCACCTGCACGGACCCCCATAAGCCCGGCAGATGCACCGGCAGTTAAAGTAAAATAATGGAGCTAGAAGGTCTATCACAATATTACCAATTTCTGGACTTTTAACTGAACCATTCCCAATTATATTCCAAGATCTCATTACGTCCCGGACTTTAATATGAATCTCTCCAACCTCCAAAACCTCAACCTACAGATGAGAATAATCAAGACTAACTGAAGCTTAAGTGAGGAATTGGGAATACACCACGTGCAAGCTGGACCACGGACTCTAACCGGGTACTATAGCTAATGAGTCAACCTATATGGGCTGGACCACGGACTCGAACCGGGTGCTGTAGCCAAAGGTCGGGCATGGGTGGGCTGGACCACGGACTCTAACCGGGTACTGTAGCCAAAACCAGATCACAGGTAAGCTGGACCACGGACTCGAACCGGGTACTGTAGCTAAGCCTGGACATAAGTGAGCTGGACCACGAACTCTAACCGGGTACTGTAGCCAAAACCAGATCACAGGTAAGCTGGACCACGGACTCTAACCGGGTACTGTAGCTAAGCCTGGACATTAGTAAGCTGGACCACGGACTCTAACCGGGTACTGTAGCTAATAGAAAAGCAGGGCATTATGGATACAAGGTCATAAGCTAAGTTACCGACTATCAGACTCAAGTCTGCTATATCAGTCTACAAGGAGCTGACCGTCCGAAACGACGTCGGAAAAAGTTCTACTGCCCAACGACATCCGAAACCTCGCAAGTCTATGGCAACACTAGTCTAAGCCTAGACTAAGGCCAAACATACTTCAAATCAATATTATCATATATATCACAAAATATGGATATTCAATAATATCAAGAGACATGCTGTCATAATCCAACACTTTCCCGAAATAAGGTCTAAGGCAGGAATTATAGAAATTTAGCATGCTCGACACCCGAACCCTTCCATACTCAAGCAAATCAATAAACAAATGCCTAAACATGCTCAATCTCACGAGAGAAAGCCATATCCTACCTGAAAGCCGACCACGCGCGCTCCAACTCACGGTACCGGATCTTTTCCCCTCCGAACGGTCTCTGAATGCTTCCCCACTAACAAAAGGTTAATCACCTCGTCATTACGAATATATTGACACTAAAATTATATTTTTCGGAGACGGACCCAAAATCGGGTCTAAAACGGGATTGTGGGGCCCACAATTAGAATCTCGAAATCGAATCCGTGGAAACGTTCCAAATACCTTACTAAACTAATACCCCAATATTTAGCACAAACAGATGCTTAAAACACCGCAAATCAGCCACAACAATTAAAATGGGCAGCCCCTTGATCACCAATTTCTGGAAAAACGAGACCCTTTCAACCCAAATAGATTATACCACGACGATCCTTGCGAAAAACTCTACAAGTTAGCCTCAAGAATGACTCAAAACGGACCTAAGATGATCAAGATCTCAGATTTCAAAATTCAACAATCAATTCAATCCGGAATCACCCTAGCAGTGGCTAAAATTGATTCCTTACCTCAAACGAAGCCTCCCCTCGCGTTTCTGAGATCACCGCTAGATTCCCCACGAAATTCTCTTGAAGTTAGCCTTTTGAATCACTTAATTTGGACTCAAAATGAAGGATTAATCTCAAGTTGAAGTTGAACAAAAAAATGGACGAAATTCGTCCTAAATTCTGGAAATTTCCAGATTTCCACTCCACTGCCACGTGCCGTCACGTGGCTCTGCCACGTCACCGCCGCGTCAAAATTCTACAACCCTTCAAACTTAAATTTCGATGTTTCGGACTCGTTCGAAGTCGGAAAAATACAAACCTTATATGGAATCTGATTGGAAACGACATTTCGGACTCAACGGTGAAGGCGGAATTTCCATTTGGGGCTCGCTTCGACGAAAAGTGGGTCCCACACCCAGTATCGTTTTGAACCAGATCCCACAATTGCTATCTAAAGTCTTGATAAGTGAACAAAGGGTCGTTCTAGACCAAAATCGATCTTCCGAAGCTAACCTAGCTGTCAGAATTTTCATCTGAGCACGTCTTCCAAGAAGGTTGACCAAAGTCAACTTTTCAAGTTATAAAAATCTCCAAAACAGGGAAACGGGCCTAAAACCCAAACGAACGACCAGGCGACCGAACAGTCAGTGCCAGCAAGTCATAAATGACTTGGGGTCGCTACAGGAACGCTCTAAACGATGAAATGAATTCTTTAATTTAAAAAAAATGACCTGGAGGGTCATTACAAAACCGACATTATTTATTTTAACTTATTTAAACAAACTTAACTTTTTAACTTTAACTACATTAGTTTTGACTTAATTCCAACAACTAAATTCACTAACTAAACCGACATTATTCATTTTAACTTATTTAAACAACATAACAACTTTTGAACTTTAACTACATTAGTTTTGACTTAATTCCAACAACTAAATTCACTAACTAAACCGACATTATTTATTTTAACTTATTTAAACAACATAACAACTTTTGAACTTTAACTACATTAGTTTTGACTTAATTCCAACAACTAAATTCACTAACTAAACCGACATTATTTATTTTAACTTATTTAAACAACATAACAACTTTTGAACTTTAACTACATTAGTTTTGATTTAATTTCAACAACTAAATTCACTAACTAAACCGACGTTATTTATTTTAACTTATTTAAACAACATAACAACTTTTGAACTTTAACAACATTAGTTTTGACTTAATTCCAACAACTAAATTCACTAACTAAACCGACATTATTTATTTTAACTTATTTAAACAACATAACAACTTTTGAACTTTAACTACATTAGTTTTGACTTAATTCCAACAACTAAATTCACCAACTAAACCGACATTATTAATTTTAACTTATTTAAACAAACTTAACTTTTGAACTTTAATTACATTAGTTTTGACTTAATTCCAACAACTAAATTCACTAACTAAACCGACATTATTCATTTTAACTTATTTAAACAACATAACAACTTTTGAACTTTAACTACATTAGTTTTGACTTAATTCCAACAACTAAATTCACTAACTAAGCCGACATTATTTATTTTAACTTATTTAAACAAACTTAACTTTTTAACTTTAACTACATTAGTTTTGACTTAATTCCAACAACTAAATTCACTAACTAAACCGACATTATTCATTTTAACTTATTTAAACAACATAACAACTTTTGAACTTTAACTACATTAACCGACATTATTTATTTTAACTTATTTAAACAACATAACAACTTTTGAACTTTAACTACATTAGTTTTGACTTAATTCCAACAACTAAATTCACTAACTAAACCGACATTATTTATTTTAACTTATATAAACAACATAACAACTTTAACTAGTTTAGTTTTGACTTAATACAACAACTAAATCCACCAACTAAATCACATTATTTATTTTAATTTATCTAAACAACTCAACAACTTTTGAACTTTAACTACATTAGTTTTGACTTAATTCCATCAACTAAATCCATCAACAAAACCACATTATTTAATTTAACTTATTTAAACAACTTAACAACTTTATAAGTTTAACAACTTAACAACTTTTTAAAGCTTAATAGCAACATTAGATGGACACAAATCGATCTTGCAAGAAAATCAATTTTGTCATCAATAGGATCAACTAGTGTTGATACTTATGCTTAACAAACACATTATTCCTGAATTAAAGCTTAATAGCAACACTAGATGGACACAAATCGATCTTGCAAGAAAATCAATTTTGTCATCAATAGGATCAATTAGTGTTGATATTTATGCTTAACAAATTTATTATTTCTAAATTTAAAGCTAAGTGTCAACACTAGATGGACACAAATCGATCTTGCAAGAAAATCAATTTTGTCATCAATAGGATCAACTAGTGTTGATACTTATGCTTACCAAATATATTATTTCTAAATTTAAAGCTAAGTATCAATACTACATGGACACAAACACATTATTGAAAACAATTGTACTTGAACTTTAGAAATTTAGAAGCACCAACCTTATCTCCTACTTTGATGAAAGAAGCAATATAGTCTTATATCAACTTTTTTAGATGTTGAGCTTCCTCAGTTGCCTAGCACGAAAAGTTCTAAAATTAGTTATATATAAACTTCAAATCCAAGAATATTAGTTATATATATATATATATATATATATATATATATATATATATATATATTCAAGTTTTAAAAAGTTCAAGTTTTCAATTCAAGTTCATATCTAATTTTTAAAATTAATTAGTTATATATTCAAGCTAATTAGTTCCAAGTTCAAGTTCTAATTTCAAGTTCAAGTCTAAGTTCAACTTCAAATTTTAAGTTCATGTTCTAAGTTCAAGTTCAAGTTCAAGTTCTAATTTCAAGTTCAAGTTCTAAGTTCAAGTTCAAATTCTAATTTCAAGTTCAAGTTCAAGTTCTAATTTCAAGTTCAAGTTCTAATTTCAAGTTCAAATTCTAAGTTCAAGTTCAAGTTCAAGTTCTAAATTCATGTTCAAGTTCTAATTTCAAGTTTAAGTTCTAATTTCAAGTTCAAGTTCTAAGTTCTAGTTCAAGTTCAAGTTCAAGTTCAAGATCAAGTTCTAAGTTCAAGTTCAAGTTCAAGTTCAAGTTCTAAATTCATGTTCAAGTTCTAAGTTCAAGTTCAAGTTCAAGTTCAAGTTCTAAATTCATGTTCAAGTTCTAAGTTCAAGTTCAAGTTCTAAGTTCTAAGTTCAAGTTCAAGTTCAAGTTCAAGTTCTAAATTCATGTTCAAGTTCTAATTTCAAGTTCAAGTTCTAAGTTCAAGTTCAAGTTCAAGTTCTAAGTTCTAAGTTCAAGTTCAAGATCAAGTTCTAAGTTCAAGTTCAAGTTCTAAGTTCAAATTCTAAGTTTAACTTCAAATTCTAAGTTCAAGTTCAAGTTCAAGTTCAAGTTCAAGTTCTAAGTTCAAATTCTAAGTTTAACTTCAAATTCTAAGTTCAAGTTCAAGTTCAAGTTCTAAGTTCAAGTTCAAGTTCTAAGTTCAAATTCTAAGTTTAACTTCAACTTCTAAGTTCAAGTTCAAGTTCAAGTTCAAGTTCAAGTTCTAAGTTCAAGTTCAAGTTCTAAGTTTTAAGTTCAAGTTCAAGTTCAAGTTCAAGTTCAAGTTCAAGTTCAAGTTCTAAATTCATGTTCAAGTTCTAAGTTCAAGTTCAAGTTCAAGTTCAAGTTCAAGTTCAAGTTCAAGTTCAAGTTCAAGTTCTAAGTTCAAGTTCAAGTTCTAAGTTCAAATTCTAAGTTTAACTTCAAATTCTAAGTTCAAGTTCAAGTTCAAGTTCAAGTTCAAGTTCAAGTTCAAGTTCAAGTTCTAAATTCATGTTCAAGTTCTAAGTTCAAGTTCAAGTTCAAGTTCTAAATTCATGTTCAAGTTCTAAGTTCAAGTTCAAGTTCTAAGTTCTAAGTTCTAAGTTCAAGTTCAAGTTCAAGTTCTAAATTCATGTTCAAGTTCTAATTTCAAGTTCAAGTTCTAAGTTCAAGTTCAAGTTCGAAGTTCTAAGTTCAAGTTCAAGATCAAGTTCTAATTTCAAGTTCAAATTCTAAGTTTAACTTCAAATTCTAAGTTCAACTTCAAATTCTAAGTTCAACTTCAAATTCTAAGTTCAAGTTCAAGTTCAAGTTCAAGTTCTAAGTTCAAATTCTAAGTTTAACTTCAAATTCTAAGTTCAAGTTCAAGTTCAAGTTCTAAGTTCAAGTTCAAGTTCTAAGTTCTAAGTTCAAGTTCAAGTTCAAGTTCTAAATTCATGTTCAAGTTCTAATTTCAAGTTCAAGTTCTAAGTTCTAAGTTCAAGTTCAAGATCAACTTCTAAGTTCAAGTTCAAGTTCTAAGTTCAAGTTCTAAGTTCAAGTTTTAATTTCAAGTTCAAGTTCCAAGTTCAAGTTCAAGTTATAAGTTTAACTTCAAATTCTAAGTTCAAGTTCTAAGTTCACGTTCAAATTCTAAGTTCAACTTCAAATTCTAATTAAGTTCATGACATTCAAACATTCATCTTCTACTCATAACACTTCAATTACTAATTTCTAAATTCAAATTAACACTTTACTAACTAGTCCTAAAATCAAATCCAAAAATATCTCAATTTAACCTCAAATTACATATTCTCAAGTTTAAACTAGTTCTAAAATATAAAAATGCTAATTCTTCACTAACTAACAATGCCCAATTTAAAAATGCCTAATTTCTTTTTAAAAAAACCTTAAAATAAAAATCTTCAATTATCTATACCTAACTAACAATAATCAAATCAAATTAACAATTGAATAACACAACCAACAAACAAAAACAATAATATACTAACAAACAATCAATTATAATTACTAGCATTAAAGCCAAGTATTAATACTAGATGGACACAAACACATTATTCAAAACAATTGTACTTGAACTTGAGAAATTTAGAAGCACCAACCTTATCTCCAACTTTGATGAAAGAAGCAAAATAGTCATGTATCAACTTTTTTACATGTTGAGCTTCCTCAGTTGCCTAGCACGAAAAGTTCTTAAATTAGTTAAATATAAACTTCATATCCAAGAATATTAGTTTATATATATATATATATTCTCAAGTTTTAATAAGTTCAAGTTTCAATTCAAGTTCATATATAATTTCTAAACTTAATTAGTTATATATTCAAGCTAATTAGTTCCAAGTTCAAGTTATAATTTCAAGTTCATATTCCTAATTAAGTTCAATTTATAGTAAATTCAAGTTATAATTAATTATAAGTTCTAATTAAGTTGTAATTCAAATCCCTAAAATTCTAAATTCAAACTAGCTAGCTAGTGTCCCAACTTCAAACTATTAAATTAGTCCTAAAATATCAAATATAATTCAAACTATTAGTCCTAAATTCCAAATTCAAATTAGTCTTAAAATCACAAATTGAAAGTACTCCTAGAATTCAAAAATCAAACTATAGTGCTAAAATCCCAAATTCAAACTATTAGTATTCCTAAAATCTCAATAATAATTCAAACTAGTCCTAAATTCAAAATTCAAACTAATCTTAAAATCACAAATTCAAACTAGCCCTAAAATCCCAAAATCTAACTAGTACTTAAAATCCTAAATTCAAATTAGCTAGCTATTCCTAATCCCAAATTCAAACTATTAGTCCTAAAATCTCAATAATAATTCAAACTAACTCAAATAATACCCAAGTTCAAACAACTCCTTAAATACCCTAATTCAATCTAATCTTACAATTCCAAAATCAAACTAATTAACTTAAGAAATACCGAATTTCAAACAAATCCTAAGATACCCTAATTCAAACTAACCCTAACATTAAAATTTTCAATTCACAATCAACAAACACAAACTAACAATCAAATAATCCCTAATTCAAACTAACAATCAAATAATACCTAATTCAAACTAACAATCAAAAACCCTAAATCATTCACTTACTAACTAACAATCAATCAAACTAACAATCAATAAAACTAAGTATATTAGTACTCTAATTTTGAGATACTTCAACTAAATAGAAACAAAAGTAATTTATTATGGAGGTTCTAAAAATTCACCTTCACTAAGAAGGTCGGGGATGGAGGTGGTGGTCGAGATGGAGGCGACGCCGGTCGGAATGGAGGCGGCGCCGGTCGGGAGGGAGGCGCGCGACCTCTTGCTGCTGGGCGTCACTTCCTCTGCAGCTGCCGCGACGTCCTCTGCTGCTGCGAAGGAGGGTGGCTGCGGTGGGGGATGGCAGCGTGGCGCCGGTCGGGGATGGTGGCGTGGCGCCGGTCGGGGATGGGTGGGGATCGGCGCCGATGGGGTGGGTCGGGGGTGGATCTGCAGTTGGGAGTGAAAGTGGACTAGGTTTTGAGAGTTAGTGTTTAATTAGGAGGAAGAGTTATATTGTCATTCTTTTTTTAAGAGAATTCTTTAATTTACCGACCTCGGGATGTCGATATTTTTTAAAATAATACATCTATATATATATATATATATATAGATCTATATATATATGTAAATTTATTATATATGTATATGTATACATCTATATATATATATACATATATACATCTACATATATATGTAAATTTATTAAATTAAACTTCTGTTGATAAATTTTATATATATATATATATATATATATATATATATGTATATAGATGTATATATAGATGTATATATATATATATATATATATATATACATCTATATACATCTATATATATATATACATATATATATATATAGACACACACACACACATATAGATACATAATTATTTTAATATAAACTCACCTCTTGAGATTGATTTTTTTAATTAAACATATATATATATATATACACACGCACACACACATATATATACATAATTATTTTAATATAAACTCACCTCTTGAGGTTGATTTTATTAATTAAACATATATATGTGTGTGTGTGTGTGTGTGTGTGTATATATGTAAATTTATTAAATTAAACTTCTGTTGATGTGTCGTTAAATTATATATATATAATTTAACTACACATCAACAGAAGTTTAATTTATTAAATTACATATGTATATATATATATATATATATATATATATATGTAAATTTATTATATCTGTATATATATGTATATGTATACATCTATATATATACATATATATATAGATGTATACATATACATATATAATATATACATCTATATATATATGTAAATTTATTATATATGTATATATATGTATATGTATACATCTATATATATACATATACACACACACACAAACACACACATATATATATATACACACACACACACACACATATATATATATATACATATAAATAATACCGACTTCTTGAGATCGGAATTTTGTTTACCCGCAAACCGCAAACCGACCTCCGGATGTCACTTTTAAAAGTAATTAGATGAAATAAAAATACCGACCTCCGGATGTCGCTTTAATTAATAGTCGAAATAAAAATACCGACCTCATGAGGTCGGTATTTTAATTACATACTATTTAATTTTTACCGACAATCGGAAATTGGTTTTATGAAATATTTAATTGAGAAAAAATTCCGACCTCAGGAGGTCGGAATTTTTAATGAATTACAATAAGAACCGACCTCTTGATGCCGGTATTATTTTCTCAATTAAATATAAAAAATACCGACCTCATGAGGTCGGTATTTAATATTAATTTATTTTTAATATTTAATTTTACCGACATACGGAAGTCGGTATTATAATTTTTTATTTTTTTATTTTACACAAAACCTATTGAGAAAAAATAAAATATTGTTATATATATATATAATTATTTTAATATAAACTCACCTCTTGAGATTGATTTTATTAATTAAACATATATAATTTAACTACACATCAACATATAATATATGTATATGTATACATACATACATATATATATATATACATATATATATATGTAAATTTATTAAATTAAACTTCTGTTGATGAGTAGTTAAATTTTATATATATATATAATTATTTTAATATAAAATCACCTCTTGAGGTTGATTTTATTAATTAAACATATATAATTTAACTACACATCAACATATAATATATGTATATGTATACATACATATATATACATCTATATATATATATGTAATTTATTAAATTTACATATATATATAGATGTATATATGTATATATATGTATCTATATATATAGATGTATACATATACATATATATACATCTGTACATATATACATCTCTTTCTATATATATATATACATATATATACATATATATATATATATATATATATATATATGTAAATTTATTAGATTAAAATTTTGTTGATGTGTAGTTAAATTATATATATATATATATATATATATACACACACACACACACACATATATATATATAATTATTTTAATATAAACTCACCTCTTGAGGTTGATTTTATTAATTAAACATATATATATATATATATATATATCACATTAAATTTTAAGAACACAAAATGGTCCTCCGGAAAACGATTTAAATAAAATTAAATCAAAATAGAAAATAATACCGACATCAAGAGGTCGGTTTTTATTGTAATTCATTTTCTGGAAAAATTCCGACTTCTTGAGGTCGGAATTTGGTTTACCCACAAACCGCAAACCGACCTCCGGATGTCACTTTTAAAAGTAATTAGATGAAATAAAAATACCGACCTCCGGATGTCGGTTTAATTAATAGTCGAAATAAAAATACCGACCTCATGAGGTCGGTATTTTAATTACATACTATTTAATTTTTACCGACATTCGGAAGTCGGTTTTATGAAATATTTAATTGAGAAAAAATTCCGACCTCAGGAGGTCGGAATTTTTAATGAATTACAATAAAAACCGACCTCTTGATGTCGGTATTATTTTCTCAATTAAATATAAAAAATACCGACCTCATGAGGTCGGTATTTTATATTAATTTATTTTTAATATTTAATTTTACCGACATACGGAAGTCGGTATTATAATTTTTTATTTTTTTATTTTACACAAAACCTATTGAGAAAAAATAAAATATTGTTATTTATATATATAATTATTTTAATATAAACTCACCTCTTGAGGTCGATTTTATTAATTAAACATATATAATTTAACTAAACATCAACATATAATATATGTATATGTATACATACATATATATACATCTATATATATATATATATATGTAATTTATTAAATTTACATATATATATAGATGTATATATATGTATCTATATAAATAGACGTATACATATACATATATATACATCTGTACATATATACATCTCTTTCTACATATATATACATATATATACATATATATATATATATATATATATATATATATATATATATATATATGTAAATTTATTAAATTAAAATTTTGTTGATGTGTAGTTAAATTATATATATATACACACACACACACACACACATATATATACATAATTATTTTAATATAAACTCACCTCTTGAGGTTGATTTTATTAATTAAACATATATATATGTATATATATATGTATATATATATATATATATATATATGTATCACATTAAATTTTAAGAACACAAAATGGTCCTCCGGAAAATGATTTAAATAAAATTAAATCAAAAAAGAAAATAATACCGACATCAAGAGGTCGGTTTTTATTGTAATTCATTTTCTGGAAAAATTCCGACCTTCTTGAGGTCGGAATTTGGTTTACCCACAAACCGCAAACCGACCTCCGGATGTCACTTTTAAAAGTAATTAGATGAAATAAAAATACCGACCTCCGGATGTCGCTTTAATTAATAGTCGAAATAAAAATACCGACCTCATGAGGTCGGTATTTTAATTACATACTATTTAATTTTTACCAGCATTCGGAAGTCGGTTTTATGAAATATTTAATTGAGAAAAAATTCCGACCTCAGGAGGTCGGAATTTTTAATGAATTACAATGAAAACCGACCTCTTGATGTCGGTATTATTTTCTCAATTAAATATAAAAAATACCGACCTCATGAGGTCGTTATTTAATATTAATTTATTTTTAATATTTAATTTTACCGACATACGGAAGTCGGTATTATAATTTTTTATTTTTTTATTTTACACAAAACCTATTGAGAAAAAATAAAATATTGTTATTTATATATATAATTATTTTAATATAAACTCACCTCTTGAGGTCGATTTTATTAATTAAACATATATAATTTAACTACACATCAACATATAATATATGTATATGTATACATACATATATTTACATCTATATATATATATATATATGTAATTTATTAAATTTACATATATATATAGATGTATATATGTATATATATGTATCTATATATATAGATGTATACATATACATATATATACATCTGTACATATATACATCTCTTTCTATATATATATATACATATATATACATATATATGCATATATATATATATATATATACACACACACACACACATATACATACATAATTATTTTAATATAAACTCACCTCTTGAGGTTGATTTTATTAATTAAACATATATATATATATATATGTATCACATTAAATTTTAAGAACACAAAATGGTCCTCCGGAAAATGATTTAAATAAAATTAAATCAAAATAGAAAATAATACCGACATCAAGAGGTCGGTTTTTATTGTAATTCATTTTCTGGAAAAATTCCGACTTCTTGAGGTCGAAATTTGGTTTACCCACAAACCGCAAACCGACCTCCGGATGTCAGTTTTAAAAGTAATTAGATGAAATAAAAATACCGACCTCCGGATGTCGCTTTAATTAATAGTCGAAATAAAAATACCGACCTCATGAGGTCGGTATTTTAATTACATACTATTTAATTTTTACCGACATTCGGAAGTCGGTATTATGAAATATTTAATTGAGAAAAAATTCCGACCTCCCGAGGTCGGAATTTTTAATGAATTACAATAAAAACCGACCTCTTGATGTCGGTATTATTTTCTCAATTAAATATAAAAAATACCGACCTCATGAGGTCGGTATTTTATATTAATTTATTTTTTCTATTTAATTTTACCGACATACGGAAGTCGGTATTATAATTTTTTTTGTTTTTTATTTTACACAAAACCTATTGAGAAAAAATAAAAATATTGTTATTTTTTTTTTAATACCGACATCAAGAGGTCGGTTTTTATTGTAATTCATTTTTTTCGAGAAAATTTCCGACCTCCAGAGGTCGGAATTTGGTTTTCCCGCTTTCCGCAAACCGACCTCCGGATGTCGCTTTAATTAATAGAAATTAGATAAAATAAAAATACCGACCTCCGGATGTCGCTTTAATTAATAGTAATTAGATGAAATAAAAATACCGACCTCATGAGGTCGGTATTTTAATTACATACTACCGACATTCGGAAGTCGGAATTATAAAATATTTAATTGAGAAAAAATTTCGACCTCAGGAGGTCGGAATTTTTAATGAATTATAATAAAAACCGACCTCTTGATGTCTGTATTATTTTCTCAATTAAATATAAAAAATACCGACCTCCGGAGGTCGGAATTTGGTTTTCCCTCTTTATTTTGCATAAAAACCGACTAGTTGTAAATACCGACCTCTGGAGATCGGAAATTACCGACCTCCATTTGAGGTCGGAAATTTTTAGGTCGGTATTCACTGTTTTTTTAGTAGTGTATATAAATATTTTTGTAAAAGAATGAAAGTAGTAAAAATAAAACATATTTAAGAATCATAATGATATAATATTAATTCAGAATTAAGAAGGGATAAATTTTAATTTAATAGTAGCCAATTGTAGAAGAAACCGTTAAGACTTTTTTTTTTTTTTTGAAAATATGATTCTTGAGTTTTTCTTGGTATATGGTTAATTTGTAACGTCGTAAGCACCTAAAATAGGATAAAATAAATAAATAAATAAGATAAAAGATAAATAAAAAAACTAAACTGAAAAAAGCTCAAGTCATTGTGGGTATAAACTTTAGTTTTATTTAAAACTCGTAAGGAATAATTTGTAAAATAATTTTTTAAATTTTTTATGTTAAAGATTCAAAAAATTCTAGAGATATAAATAAGAAAAGCGAAAGAATTGAAAAAATAGTTGAATATGAAATTATGAATCATAACCCAAGTGATGTCTCACTTTACCTCTTCTGTATCTAATTTTAACGTATATATATAAAGATTTTTATGGATACAAAGAAGCTACTAAATTATCAATAATAAAAATGAGATATTAGACGATGAATCTTTTAACTTATGTCTTATCATTTCACATTATTAGGAAAGTTCAATAGCACATATTTTGACAAATTCCACCATATAATCTAAATTATATAAGGTAAAATGTTTGAATGTAAGTTAACTTTTTAAAAAATCAAGAATAATTTCAATTAGCTTATAGAAATTGAAGTCTAAATAAAGAATGATTTTCTACGATCTACTATTATAGAAGCATGAGTAAGGAACTTGGTATCAACATGTCAGCTTAATGGAAATAAATTTACATTTAAGGGTATATTGGTCTTCTCAGCTAATTCAGCGCATAGTAATAAATCCACGTGGCTGTTAACTTTGCAGACACCACATATACTTCTTCTCTTTCTTCTCTCCACAGTCCACATATATACTTATTCTCTTTCTCCACTCCTCAGATAATAATATAGCTTGATGTTTTGTTAAAATTTTGTTCATCATTTCTGCTAACAATATGTAGTTATGTACTTATTTTTCTGATTTGGTTGACTATTTTTGTGTTGGAGAAAAGAGTTTAGGGCTAAACTTGGAGCTTCATGCCGACGATAATGGTGATTTTTTTTCCCCGGTAGTTGCTTTTCTTTTAAGAGAAAAATGCTACATGCACAGATTTTACCTGATCATAAAGGTAAAGGAAAAAGAGGTAACTTGATACGAAGATTTCATCCCTATTATCTGCACAAATGAAACATACAAGCGGTACATATTTGATGCGGATAGATATAAATTCTGATTCTATTTTTTGTCTGATCTCAACTCTCAATTTTGGTAAGTTCTTTATTCCTATCACTCTTTGCTTATTGCACTTATTTGCTATTTGTTTCTTGTTTATTGAACTGGAATATGCATGCCCTCAAAGTGTTTGATGATATGTCCGACTCATTTTATTTGGAGTGATCAAGTTCACAAATATTATTTTAATTATTTGTAGTAAACGGGTCAACTAAATTAACCGATGTCATCGGTGATGGTTCAGCTATAGGTTTCGACCTTCATGGAATTTGTTGGGTTTGTAAAATTTTGCTCTTTATTAGTATAAGTGTCAACAAGAAAAGGGGCAAAACGATAGAGAAAAGTTTTTTCCCCTCTTCGTGAAATTAGAGGTAAAAATATTTGTATGATACACTTTAAACTACAACAACAACAACATACCCAGTGAAATCCCACAAAGTGGGGTCTGGGGAGGGTAAAGTGTACGCAGACCTTACCACTACCTCGTGGAGGTAGAGAGGCTGTTTCCGGTGGACCCTCGGCTCAAGTACATCCAAACCAAGTAAGAGAAGAGGAAACATTATATAAAACATAACATCCAATAAGAAAAAAAGTGCATAATCAACAACGGAGACAATAACATCAAGAAAATACTGTGAGAGGCGAAGCACAGTAAACAACATATGACTATAGGATCACAGACAAGAACTACAAGTGTCAGGCTAGGACTTCTACAAACACTACCAACCCAACCCTCGCAAGGAAAGACAACACGCTAACCCTACTAACCTTCAACCTTAATACGCGACCTCCACTCCTTTCTATCTAGAGTCATGTCCTCGGTGATGTGAAGCTGAGCCCAAGTCCTGTCTAATCACCTCTCCCCAATACTTCCTAGGCCTACCTCTACCCCTCCGCGTACCCTCTACCACCAGCCCCTCGCACCTCCTCACTGGAGCGTCTGCGCACCGCCTCTTCACATGCCCAAACCATCTCAGTCTCGCTTCCCTCAGCTTGTCCACCACAGGGGCCACTCCCACCTTCTCCCGGATAACCTCATTCCTAATCTTATCGCTCCTAGTGTGCCCACACATCCATCTCAACATCCTCATCTCCGCAACATGCATTTTTTGAACATGTGAGTTCTTGACTGGCCAACACTCCGCTCCATACAATAAGGCCGGTCTAACTACCACTCTGTAGAACTTACCTTTAAGTTTAGGTGGAACTTTCTTATCACACAGGACTCCAGAAGCAAGCCTCCATTTCATCCAAGCAGCCCCTATGCGATGTGTGACATCATCGTCAATGTCACCACTTCCTTGGATTACAGCCCCAAGATACTTAAAACTTTCATTCTTAGGAATGATCTGTGTGTCAAGTCTCACTTCCCCATCTGCCTCATCCAATGCATCACTGAATTTGCACCCCAAATATTCCGTTTTGGTCCTACTCAACTTGAACTCTTTAGACTCCAGCGTTTGTCTCCAGACCTCCAGCCTCGCATTAACTCTGTCCCGCGTCTCATCGATCAGTACTATGTCATCCGCAAATAACATACACCATGGGACCTTCTCCTGAATAGACCGCGTCAACTCATCCATCACCAAAGCAAATAGAAAAGGGCTAAGGACTGATCCCTGATGCAGCCCCATCTCAACTGGGAAATGCTCCGAGTCTCCTCCAACCGTTCTAACCCGAGTCTTGGCTCTACCGTACATGTCCTTTATTGCCCTAATATAAATCATCGGGACACCTTTAGCCTCCAAGCACCTCCAGAGGACATTCCTCGATACTTTGTCATAGGCCTTTTCAAGGTCAATGAACACCATATGTAGGTCTCTCTTCCTTTCTCTATATTTTTCTACCATTCTTCGCATAAGATGAATGGCTTCGGTAGTCGATCGTCCCGGCATGAATCCAAACTGGTTCTCAGAAATGGACACCCCTCTTCTCACCCTCATCTCCACCACTCTTTCCCAAATCTTCATAGTATGGCTTAGCAGTTTGATACCCCTGTAGTTGTTACAGTTTTGGATATCACCCTTGTTTTTATACAACGGAACCATTGTACTCCACCTCCATTCATCAGGCATGTTTGCTGTCTTAAAAATAACATTAAACAGCCTAGTTAACCACTCTATACCTGCCTTGTCCGTGCTCTTCCAAAATTCCACCGGAATCTCATCGGGTCCGGTCGCCCTTCCCCTGCTCATCCTACTAATAGCCCGTATAACCTCCTCGATCCTAAAACACCTACAGTACCCAAAGTCCCGAAGTCTTGCAGAGTGCGCCAAATCACCCAACACAATGTCTCCGTCCCCTTCTTCATTTAAAAGTTTGTGAAAGTATCTTCTCCATCTTTGTTTGATGGAGGTCTCTTCCACCAATACTTTGCCTTCCTCATCCTTGATACACTTCACTTGGTCCAAGTCGCGAGCCTTCCTCTCTCTTGCTTTTGCGAGCCTATACAATTTCTTATCCCCACCTTTGTCCCCCAGCTCGACATACAAGCGTTCGAAAGCTGCCGTCTTAGCCTTCGTAACAGCTAACTTAGCTTCTGTCTTTGTCGTCTTATAAACCTCCTTAAGTGTCCGCTTCTCTTCCTCATCTACGCACTCCACCCACTTTGTGTATGCCGCCTTCTTTGCTTCCACTAAGCCTTGGACTTCCCCATTCCACCACCAATCTCCTTTATGGCCTCCAAAGTTACCCCTTGATACCCCCAACACCTTTGAAGCAACTTCCCTAATGCAACTAGCTGCTTTATTCCACATGGTGTCCGCATCCTCACTACCACTCCAAGCCCCCATCCCAGTCAACTTCTCGCCCATCTCTCGAGAAAGGGCAGGGGTCAAGCCACCCCACTTAATCCTCGGTCGATCAAAAACAACCTTCTTCTTCCTACCCCTCTTAATTTCTAGGTCCATCACCAAAAGCTTGTGTTGGGTAGTAAGATTTTCACTTGGGATAACCTTGCAATCCTTACAGAGACCTCTATCACCCTTCATAAGGAGTAAGTAATCTATCTGAGTCTTAGCTATCGAGCTACGAAAGGTAACCAAGTGGTTCTCCTTCTTCGGGAAGCATGAGTTAACAATCACCAACTCAAAGGCTTTAGCGAAATCCAGAAGCGAAGTTCCACCTCCATTTCTCTCCCCAAAACCAAAGCCTCCATGAACATCATCAAAGCAACTAGAAGTTTCCCCGATATGGCCATTAAAATCTCCACCAATGACTATTCTCTCGGTGCTCGGTATACCTCTAACTACCTCATCCAACTCCAAATAAAAGAGCTTTTTGGCCTCCTCGTCCAAGCCCACTTGAGGTGCATAAGCACTAATAACACTTAAAGTACAACCTCCAATGACTATCTTAATCGTCATCAACCTATCATTGATCCTCCTAACCTCCATCACTTGCTCCCTCAAATCCCCGTCTACTAAAATACCAACCCCATTTCTATCCCTAGATCCTCCCGAGTACCACAACTTAAACCCGTCGACCTCCCAGCCTTGGAACCTACCCATCTAGTCTCTTGGACACAAGCTATATTTATCTTTCTCTTCTTGAGAATTTTCACTAGCTCTAAGGACTTCCCCGTCAACGAACCTATGTTCCATGATCCTACCCTCAAATTATGGGAACCCGTAACCCACTTACCACTATTTTCCCTCGTCCTTGGCCTCAACCGACGACATGACTCAATACCACCATCAGATACCAAATCCACTAGAAAGATACTGAATCTAATGCAAAATCTACACAGGAAACACTTACTACTACAGCAACAGGAGTATAATCTAAAAAGACGGGATATCAACAACTATACTAAAGGCTGAAGCACTGATCCAAATTATATTCGAAAACAAGACAGTACAGATCCGGAAATAGAAGATGGAGCCCTAATCTGAACTAAAATGCCAATCAGAAATAAAAATACAGATAAACAGAGTGTAGTGCACAATGCACAATCCGGTAACCTTAAAATCTACTCCTATGCTCTTCAAATTTGTAACTACTTACCAGCAATATTAACTCACCTAACAAGAAGGGATTCAAAGTAGAAAACAAAACGCAAAATCTGCAAGAGAGGGCACAGAAAAATAGATTTAGATAAAAAAGAAAGAGAGACCGGATAGATAGAACCTGGTCGGTGAAGATGGAAGGCTTCGGTGGACTTTGGGCAATTTTCCGGCCAGATCTGGTTGGTCTCCGGCGACAAACAGTAGCACTGCTGGTGCGCTGTTGTTTGGCCGGTAGCTCGCCGGAGTCAGAGCTGGATCTCGCTGGTTGCTGTTGACCGGAGCTGCTGCTGTCGTGGGTTGTCGCCGGCTGCTGCTGCTGTCCGGTGGTTGCTGGTAGTCCTCGTCGGCAGCTGGACAGACGAAGAGAAAGAGGAGACAGAGAAGGAGAACGAAGGAGAGGGAAAGAGAAAGAGAAAGAAAAAGAGAGGGACGGAGCAATCCCGTCGGATCTGCTGCCTGGTCGGAGCAGCGGTGGTGTCTCTCAGTTTCGCCGGCTTCGACGGAGAGAGAGAGAAATCCGTTGGGTGATGGAGAGAAAGCCGTTGGGGAGAGAAAAGAAGTGTGTTAGAATTATGATACACTTTAAACTATTCTTGATTAATTTAACATTATAAAAATATTAGTTAACTGAACTATTAAATCCGATTGTTTTCTTTCAGGTTTCTGAATGTGTTGTTCTGATTAGTGTTCCTCAGTGTATTCAGCCTTCTTAACTTCGGTATGTATCTATCTTTTTTTAGCTTCTTCAATTTGCCTATCTATTTGATTATTTTTTTCTTGGATTCACCTGTCTTCTTATTAGCTGAATTATTTTCTTTTAATACTGTCTGTAAAAAAATAATGGCTTTGTTGTGGTAGTGATCTACTTCATTCAAATTCTTTATCCCAAATTTGAAACTATGTTTCTATTTTCCTTCAGTGAACGCTTCCAATAACTGACTCCAATTGTTGCTTCAATTAAATGTGTGAAGCGAGCTTTCACTTTCCTCTGTTCCATGATTTTATTTTGAAAAGATGTAGCTGCTAAAGTTTATAAACATTCTAATTGTGATAATTTATATCTACTTATGAAATCTGTACACTTTTTCCTTATGCTTTAATGTTAAGAAATAAATTTATAAACATGACACCTAACAATGCACTTCTATAAATTTTTCAAGCTGTCTGATTTATTTTAATTTGTGATGGACAAAGTTTTGTTGTTTTGAGCCATGGAAAAATGTAGTAAATATGTGATGAAGAAAATGTTATTAAAGATGTTTGAAGTAGTAATTAAGTTATGTTACCCGGCACAACATGTTTAATATTCTCAACGGCGATTACCGTAAGCATAGCTCTTTTCCCCCTCAGTTTATCTGTTGTGATTGAGGAGTTCCTTTTGGTTGTTGATTTGTGGATAGATATGGTTAGAAAATATTAAATTGTTGCTTTTAGCTTTAACTTGAATTGGAGTTGAAAATTATAACAAATTTCAAGAAGAAGATTCATGCCGCTGAAGTAAATGAAAATCTACACTCTTGCTGCTGAAATCTGTATTAGTAGTAATAGTTGTAGTTCAGACTTATTGAGACTGATCTAAATTCGAGTATGATTTTAGAGCCTGTTTGGATTTGCTTTTCATTTTTGACTTATAAGCCAAAAGTAATAAGTTAGAAGTACTAACTTGTGGCTTATAGTAGTAGTTGTAGTTCAGACTTTTCGAGACTGATCTAAATTCGAGTCTGATTTTAGAGCCTGTTTGGATTTGCTTTTCATTTTTGACTTACAAGGCAAAAGCCATAAGTTAGAAGTACCAACTTGTGGCTTATTTTTAGGATTTTAGCTTAAAACAAAGTGTTTACTAAGCATTTATTTGACTTATTCACACACTTTTTTTTTTTTACTTTTTTTTTTTTAACCCTTTCTAGGAGCTCCCACCCCTTTTGCTCCCTTGGTGACAAGAACTTGCAACCTTCGGGGTGGAAGTGAGGGGTGCTTACCATCCGAGCAATTAAGTTCTTAAAAGCTATTTTAGCTTAAAAGCGCTTAAAATAAGCTAATCAAAACGGGTTATTAAAGTTTGGAAAGTGTTGAGTACCCCTGCTGTGTATTTTGACTTATGATTCTGGATCCAATTGATGAGAAGTTGTTGTTCAAAGTTTTAGTACAATATACTTCTGAAGTTCTTGAAACATAATTGAGCTTGGCCTGCTTTTTTTTTTTGCTTTTGCACTGTCTATTTGAAAAAGTGGGTTAAATATTGAACAAGAGAAGGCATGATGGCCTATGCATGCTTTAACAATGTGTGTGGCACTTTGTTATTACTACACTCTACATTCACTACTTAAAACAATTCTCTCATTTCAACATAAAATCTCCACAGGCAATTTATCAATTTGGCTGGAGAGGCCAGACAAGCATTGCGGTTAGACAAAGCATTCCTTCCATCTCTCAATGCTTTGGCGACCCCTAAACTCGAATTTGCAGTTGCAGTAGTAATTAAGAACAACTTGCCAGCCACCAACAAAGTCACTGACCGCATCACTTTATTACCTTTTGCTGATACGAGTTTATGTAACCATTTGTAAATGATGTATACATAGTGATATCATGAATCTTATGTACAAACAGTATATATGTGTGTATGAATTAGTCATCTTCGGATAATTCTCACATAATCAATATGTTTAACTACTGTCATCCAATATAATATATATTGGATTCGTGCGCGCACGGGCAACTAGTATTAAAAGAGAAGCACGCATTAGTTGTAAACAAACAAAATATCAAGAAAAATTGTGCATGACCTTTATCATTAACTAAAGCTACTAAAATGTCAATAGGAAAAATGGGTTATTACTCTTATCAATAATCATCAATTTTTTGTACTTACCCATAAAATTCACATTAATATATGAAGTAAAATAATGCATATTGTGATAATCAACAACATAATATAATATAAATTAGAAAAGATGATATTCTACACATGAATGTGAAAATAGCCTGAGATGAAATTCAATTCATCAATTGAGAAATTAAAATTTAAATAAAAATAACATTAGAATAGAAATAAATACAAGAATGAAGCAATATAATAAGATAACATGATAAAATGACAAACACAATTATACAAATATAATATTTTGTTCCAAATAAATTCAAGAATCTATAAAATAGCAAACCAATTGAAAAATAGTCATCTAAATGATAATGATGATATTGTGATACAAAAAAACAAAATAATTGAAAAGAACAGTCATCTAAAATGATAATGATGAAAGTATGATACAAAATATCATTATTAAAATTTTATATAATATTAATATTTATAAACAAATAAAATAAAATAAAATGGTACCTGAAAACTACTTAAGCAGTCCCATCAGAAGGGAAGCAATTGGTGAACAAAAAATATTTCTCCATGATATAAATAGTTGGAGATTTATAGTAACTATGAAAGGAGATAATGTTTCAACTCCACAATTGATTTTGAGACAAAAAAAAACATTTAATGTCATAAAAGAGTATAAATAATAATTAAAAGAGAAGATGAAAAGTTGAAGAATTGGTCATGATGTTAGACGTGGGGGGAGGGGAAGGGTTGATTGTTTTTACCAATAAATTTAATAAATTAATTACAAGTGATTATAGATAAAGAATAAAAGATTAATTAAAATATTGACATTAAAAATTCCAAAAAAAAAAAGAAGAAGGATAAATATGAATGGAGGCCATAGAGAGGTGCCACGTCACATTCTCTATGTTCCTCCTTTATATATAGATATATAGATTAGAAGTTACAAGAAAAATGAAGAGAAATGTGTAGACAATAAAATTCGCGTCGAGAAAACAATAATCAAGAACGGAAAATTATAGCAACAATCGTATCTATTGTTTCAAAATGCGAGTGTTACAATCTCTATGATTCCTCTGAATTCGCCTTTTCAAATATGAATTCAAGGGCTTTAAAGCTTGTTCTTGAATCTTCGATGAATTTGAACTTTGAACTTTATCTTGATCTTGACTTTTACTTGAATTCAAGGGCTTCGAGCTTGCTCTTGAATCTGATGGTCTTGATCTTGATCGTTCTTGAACTTGAATGCTTGAATTCTTAAACTTGTAGCTTTATAGAGAATTTTATGGCGTTTGTACCATGAATTTTCTCTAGCTTCTTGTTTAGAATTTTTTGTCTTCTATTCTGAATTGTGAGGACCCTTATTTATAGTTTTAGAATAGAGGAGTTGCGATTGGAACAGGATTCCCTTCGACCAATCAGATTTAAGTGACATGTTATATGGGCTTTATGGAGCGGGCTTGTCATCTTTGACACATGTCTTGATCCTATTGGCTTATTTGTTTGACTTGGCATGCCACGTCATTTGCCACGTGGCACCAAAAGAATGGGCCTCTAGGATAAGATGACATTGGACTTAGCAAATTGGGCTAATCTATAGCCCAAATCAATTAATTTTGACTTTAATTAAATTCATATTTATTGGACTTGAATAATTAGCCCAATTATATTAATCCATAATATTTATTTGGACTAATATATTCATGAATTTAATATAATTCGAATCATTTTATAAATTTATATTTAATAAATTTTAAATGATTACAAATGCCCCCTGCTTCAAGTCTTATCAAACAAATATTTTCACGAAGACTAGAATTGAAGTATTAATTTGTCCATGCAATTTACTATTTATTTATATTTGACCGTGTAATTGTTTGGAAGACTCCTAATAAGTATAGGAAATTTTATATTTTTCAAATTTGTGGGTCCCACCATGCACTTTTCCTTATTTGTCTCCAAAAGTAACATATTCCTATCCTATTTGAATTGTGACACTTGAACCGTCATCAATTAGGAGTGAATGACCGACAATACTCGCCTATAAATAGGATCATGACCCTCATACTTTTAATACCAATTTGTGAACTGTTGCTTGGAACTGATTCGCAAGCGTCAAGTGTGAGGTAATTCCCCCTTCTTTATTTGTATTTTATTATGTGGGTTTGTTTATAGGTCAATAGGAGCAACGTGGAGGCTGAACAATGGAGAGCTATATCACACATGAATTTGATTTTCTGGTGTGAAGGATGTGTTTAATGTCCCCGCCTTGAAGATCACTAACTTGAGACTTTACTAGATTACCGTGTTTAACATCCCCGCCTTGAAAAAATACTACTCTCGAGGCGTTACAAGGTCCCGAATACTTAACCAACTTGAGGCTTTACTAGAATAATGTGTTTAGCGTCCCCACCTTGAAAAAGAATACTACTCTCAAGACGTTACAAGGTCCCGAATACTTAAGCATAAGGTGTGAAGGGATGTGTTTAATGTCCTCGCCTTGAAGATCACTAACTTGAGGCTTTTTCAAGATCCATAATGCTTAAATTATTCGCCCCTTCTTAACTACCCCATTTTTTTCAAGTTTTATCTTCTTTCGTGCATCATCATAAGTAAATATTAACACTTTTTTTTTTTTACAGTTTGAACAATGGTTTTCTCAACTCAAATATCTCATCGTTGAAATAGAGGGTAGTACGGTGGAGACTAAGTTTTTGGTCCAGGATTCTTTTGTTGGTCGTTATGTTGATCCATGGCCACAATTGAGGAACACGCTTCATATGAGAAGTTGGACATCCGAATACGATCACAAATCTAATAAAGCCTCAAAAGCGTGGTATCTTGAGAAACCAAATCCTCAACGTACAAACATCGCGAGCACTCTTTCAAATTTAGGTCGCCGCATGATTCTAGAGGAACTACGTTGGGGAGACAACATTGTGCTTGAAGGTGAATATCACTACATTCCGAGATACTGGGAATGGACAGAAGATGTCTTAAGCAAAAATGGGCAAAGTCTAAACAATGCTTGTATTTCTGATGCTGTATTTGCTTATCTTTTTACTTATGATCGGAACTCCAATATTATACAAGCCTTTTGTGAGGCTTGGTGCCCTCAAATAAATACATTACTTACATCTACTGGAGAAACATCCATATCTCTTTGGGACTTGCATATTCTAGGTGGTTTGCCAATTAGCGGAGTCCCTTACGAAGAAGTGATACCTAACTCCACGAAACTTACAGGTTTGGATGACAAGAGGGAAAGATTTCTTCCTCGAACTTGCGAGTGTATGTTTGCTGCCTTTCATCATCTTAAAGAGAAAAATAATGGTAATATGAGGGTCTCTTTTAATGAATGGATACAATTTTGGTGCAAGAAAGATCGCAAATATGAGCTAGCTCCCTCAAGGAAAGAGAAGAAATCTCGACGTCTGTCATCTACTCATAATCTAACATGTGAGATACCCACTGAGATAAACACATGGTCAAGTACTCAAGAGATGGTATTTTCTAAGCTTGGAGCGAAACACCAAAAATATGAAACTTATTTGACGGTCTTTTTGCCATGTTGATTATGTGCCTTTGTATTTTCGTCTGAAGAAGGGAATTTCATTCGGCCTGAAACTTTCAAGATAGCAAGCTTAATGGCGAGCGGAAAAAGGGTTTGCCTTATGGTTCCGGTCTTAGCAAGCATATATCATGGCTTAAATAAAATTTCAAATTCTTCATAGTTAGACCATATAAGAGTCTGTTTTCCCATCCACTATGTTTATGGTTGGCTTGCTTATTATCTCAAGACACACTATCCGCTTACTAGTGGACCTTCTCTTCCACGAATGGTGGTATATTCTGGGGAAGGCGCTGCAAAGTACTTTGACAAAGATGAGGCAAGAAAGCGTGTTCATCGAGGGGAAAACATTGTATGGAATGCAACCATGCTTAGTAGGCCTCACCCAACTTATTATATTGATGATGGAAAAGCACCAGAGTTGGAGCTAGCTTATTTTATGAGCCTTCGTTTTAATTACCTTCCATTGAGGAGGGGAGGTTCCTTTGTCATTGAGTCATATAGTCCGCACCGATTTAGTCGCCAATTTGGTTTTCATCAAGATATTCCTGGCTATTTAGAAAATGATATTCCTGCTGAGTCGCTTGATGAAGGCCTTAGATATTGGCGCATTTGCATATCACGTGAAACTATGTCTAAAGCGACATTTCCTCCTACGGTAACTTCCGCAAAGAAGCTTTATACTACCCAATATTCATCTTGGTGGGAGAGATCCTATGGAATGGTTCTTGAGGATAATTTGGATGTTATGGTAGAGAAAGCTGGGTCAGAATTTGTTACCCTTTTAGAAGACAAAAGTCAAGAATATCGAGAAAACACTTTCAAAAGTCAAGACACCACTTGCTCCCCTCCCCAACATCAAAGTAAGAAGCTTAACTCCCCTAAGGTATCTAAGAAAGAAGTAGTTCATACTTCTACTGATAAAGAGAAATGTCCCCAATTTCTCTTCTTTAGTAAACGGGCCCTTCAAGAAACAAGCAAAACTAGCAAGGATCGATGTTGGAAGAGGCAAAGGGTTGAGCCATCTGGGGCTGAAGTTGTTGATTTAAGAGTCATAGAAGTTCAGAGTGTCGATAGTCCTTCAAGATCAATGACAATTCAGAGTGATAAGGTTTACTTCTTTTTTTTTTGAATAAAATAACTTTGCTAACCCACTTTTTTCATATGTAGGTTAATGTTGCCGGACATCCACTAGGATCGCCACATGAGATGCCACAAGTTAGCGATGAGTCTACTGCAATTTCAAGACCTAAGGCACAATCACTTTCAAATATTGAGCAAGAGCAAAAGACATCATCTACTTCTCGTGGCCAAACTTTAAAAGGGTTGACTCCTAATTCAAATGAGTTCTTCCAAAGAGTAATGGAGCTATGTCTATCTTCGAAGGAAAAAGTGTTGTGTTCAACTCCAAAAGAAAGTACATCTTGGGTCTTTGGGAAGAGATTTGTGGAAAACTTTCCAGAACTTCTCTAGACAATATTTCATCTTACAAAGATGATATTTGTGAGATTTTCAAGGAGATGAGTGAGATGAATTTATTAGATCTTTCACCATTGAAGAACTTGGTAGATTCTCTTTTAGATCATGCTACTTCTTATGATCAAGAACACTCTAATTTTGTTGACTAGGCGCATGAAGATAAGAAGATGGAGTTGATTTCCAATGCCAAAGAGCCTCTCGAATTGTTCAAAGTAGAAGAGGGTGAGAAGGCAAAACATGTTTCTTCTAACAAGAAATCACTAAATAAGGTTAAGCGGAAGCTAGCAACTTTACAAGGAGAGCGAGAGGGACTTGAAGCTGTTTTAGAAGCTGCTAAGAAGAAGGTTGTGGAGGTTCAAGCCAAGATTTTAGCTACAGAAGATGAGATATCTGATACGCTCAAATTACACCTCCCTAAAGAAGTATAAGCCATCGTTATCAAGTAAAGAACCCAACTTGTAGGTTGGGGTCGATCCCACGAGGAAAATGATTTAGACTTTACTTTAACCAACAATTAAATTCAATTAGCCAAAATACTTCCAAAAACAAGAAATAAAAAGGGGGGATTTGTGAAACAAATTGTAAGAATTCAGTAAGTAATGAACTTACGTAACGAGAATAATAAACCCAGAATTTCAACTTGAATTGCAAAGCCAAAATCTTCAAAACGAATGTAGGAAATCAATAATTGCTAGGGTTGCAACTTAATCTCCAAAATCACAAAGTAAAAATAGAATAATAATGTATAACCCCCAAAAACGAGGTTTACATGCCCTATTTATAGAAAACAAATCCTAAATTAAAAGGGAAACAAATTAAGGAAAGTTTGTTCAGGTACGCGTCTTCAATCCACGAGACTAACTTACGGACCGTCGATGGATCTACGGTCCGTAAGTCTCTTCCGCCAGCCAGGACTTAGACAATATTTTCGCTTCCAAAAAATCAGCTTCTCTGAAGCAAACGACGGACTAGCAGTATGGACCGTAGATCGATCTACGATCCGTCAATCCCCTCCGTAGCTCCATACTTAGAATCTTCAAAAATCAGGTACTGGAACCCTCGCAGTATCACTCTACGGATCAACAGCACGGTCCGTAGATCAATCTACAGACCGTCAATGGACCCCGTGGTTCCACACTTGGTCAGATTTCCCTAATTTGTCCTCAATACCATGCCTGCTGATCTACGGTCATCACTTACGGACCGTGGATGGACCTACGGTCCGTAGATCACCTCCGTGAATGCCCTGTTTCTGCATTTCTTTCAGCTGTCTCTATACTTCCGCGCCTGAACATCTTTCCTACAAAACATGATAAAAACACATAAAAACCAATATAAAAAGGCCCTAGACACACACAACTTGTAAGTGAAATGTATTAGAAATACCGTAAACTCACGGTATATCAACATCCTCAACTTAAATTCGTTGTTTGTCCTCAAGAGACGCACTACAACTCTAAACGACACTTGTATAGAAGCAAGCATTTTCAAACCCAAGCAATCACATGGCTCTCTACCCTCCTCATTGTTTGGGTGCACATTCATTCTTTTAGACTCGACAAGCCAATTCATGTGGATCACACCATGACACATATTGACCAACTGACACACAACATACACCTTCTCATTATCACCAAAGTACCAACTTTCCGACAATGTAACTAGTGCCCTTACTTCAAATGAAATCTCCTTTTCCCAGGAATGAATGACATTCATGGTACAAGGATTTATTTAACACTCACGCTCAGAAGTAATTTCAAATATAGTTAGTGCTCAATGCCATAAGCTTGCCCTTATTTTCACTGCTTAAACTCTCCAAAATAGACTCTAGGATCACTATAGGACTTTCTTGGCTTGTAACGTAGGCTCAGGGTCAGGTGTGGTACATTTGGGTACTGCTTAGTGACTTTCTGCCCTCCTTGACATTACACTCGGCTTTCAACCTCTTTTTGCCCTATTTTTGTCATCCTATCGTTTTACTTGCTTTCTCTTAAATTTCTTCAACCCCGAATGTGACTTCAGACTTTGTAGCTCTTTTTACTTTTATTTTATTTTTTTCTTTTAGCTTTCAACAAGTCACATCCTTTTTTTTTTTTTTTTTTTTCACATCACTCTTTTCATACCCATTTTTCTTTCAGTTCCCTCTTTCATAGCCACCCTCAACTTATGGATTTTCCATTAGTTGAGGTACACAATACCCGATGTCAGGTCAAGGCCAAGATTGAAATTACTTTTTACATTAACCACCCTCAACTTAGGCTTTTGACCTAAGTCGAAGTGCACATGTCCAAGGAGGGATCGGGGCCAACATAGTAGATTATGGGAAAGTGAGTTCAGGGTTTAGAAAGAAATGGTTTAATTTTAGGCTCAAATTATTTGGATCAAATGGAGCATTTATTTCATTTGGCTGGATCCTTCTTTTAGGCGATTTGTGGATTTTTCAGAACAATGGCCTATGATCACTTCATAACCTCTAGATTGAATTGTTTTAGCAGGACTAACCAGACAAGTTCTAGTTTTGCACAAAAACTGTTTGAACACTCAACGATTCTCACACACTCTTGGCACATAGTTCCATCATCAGGTTATTAGATCACCCAGTTCAAGTTTCAGCTTAAGTCATGCTATCAAGTTGGTTCATGATTATGTCATACTCAGAGCCAGCACATTCAACTAATTGTAGCCTACTAATTCTAACATACGTCCCAAAATCTTGGAGGGTTTCATAAGCCATCATGCTTCTTTGTTCATCATGCTTCTACACATACGATCCTAAGGCATGCCGGTTCAATAAAAATTAAACAGTCTCTTGGGGGAAAAGAACACAGGCAAGAAAACCCTAAGAGAGGATTCATGAGTTGGGTTATTCAGACTTCACCCTATCACTCACAATCCATTTACCCCACCCCCAACAAAAATAGATGCAGTTGTCCCCAATGCAGACATAAACATTAAAAGAAAATGGATTGGGTGAAGCAAACCTGTGGTGCAAAGCGCCGACGAATCATCAACAAGCAGGGGGTCCGGTTTCTCGGAACCCGCTGGAACAACAGTGGGGGCACCCTCAGTAGTATCCACATCAGCAATCATAGCACCCTCAGTAGTGCTCTCTAACAATCTCTTCGCACCATCAGTGGTGCTCACCACGTCCCTCAAAACAGGCTGAACCTCTGCAACTGGGGCAAAGCTTGATGCCCCTGCAACTCTCTCACGCACCCTCTGCTGGCGCAACTCTTCGTCTACAATCGAAGCCCTCCTAGCCTCTTTCTCCTGCCAACGCTGTCTCTTGTGAGCTTTCTCTTCCTCCGTGCGATGAGAACGATGCCGCTTGCCTTTGGCATGTGTCGGTGCAGGCCCCTCCACGACGGTCCCACTGAATAGAACATCTAGCAGCCTGAGTCTCAACTAAAGGTGCAACAAGAATGGCATCCACGTCAGTCTGGAGGCTGGCTACGTCAGCTTGCAAAGCAGATAGGTGTATGGCCGGAGTTGATCGCTCGAGGACTCGCAACTTAAAGGCATCAAGACGCTTATTAGCAGCCTGGACCTTCCTATCCATCCTAGCCTCAGACTCGGCTATCGACTTTTGCATCCACGGCTGGATGTGATGCAGCAGTGTGGCCATCTGCGCCTCTAACTTCTATACTCTAGCCATTGGGACAACAATAACTACTAACTGTGGTGTGGACCGGAAGAGCTAGGAGCCGTACTAGCTGCCTGAGATGAGGAGCCCGGGACAGTGTCGGTGTGGTCTGGGATCATGGAGTTACCGCCCTGTGCCTGCCCCACTGTGTCTGCAAGATCGGTACCCAAAAGAGGTACCTCAATCTGGGGCTCTCTGCGAGGTGCTGCCACATTTGCCTCATCTCGAATAAGGCCAATGTCTAATGCCCCTGTAGGGTGGACTAACTTGTCACAATGCTAGATCGGCACTCCAGAGTCCCTGCACAAATGAAAAATTAGACATGGGAAGGGGTAAGTAGTGGAGGTTCTGAAAGCCCTCTCGTGAATTTCTGCTAGCAGCATGCGGGCAAAATCGATCTCCACTCCTGCTACCAATGCTGCAACCATGACCGCTCTGTCCCAAGTTACTTGATTATCAGCTTTTGTAGGCGACACTCTATTACGCACCAGCAGCCAGAAGAACTTGGCCACAAAATTTAGTGTGGCTTTTCGGATGCCCAACTATGGAGCGGCGACCCATTATGCACGCTCGCCATCTGCAGCAATGTACGTAGCCAACCATAGTAGAACAGCCTCTCGCTACTCAGCATTCCTCTGGAAAGCGCCACTCCGCACGATGTCCCATCTGTAGTCAAACTCAGCTGTGTTGAGAGACTAAGAGTGACACGTAGTAGGACCATAGAGAAAGCGTCTGATCGTGGCAGGTGATATGTCCACCGGGCACCCTCGAACCAAAGTGGAAGTGAGCGGATCCTGCGCTAGTGGCTTTGACCGCTTGGAAATGGAACCGCGGAGAGTGGCAATATAGGAAGCATAGAACTCCCGTACATCTCCTCGCTGTACGTCCCTGGGTCTCGAGCCATCCAATCACACTTGTGAAGGTTGAACAGCCGGTGAATGTCTGGAATAGTATGCAGGCTCCCTGTGAGGACTCTGCGCTCCTCTGTAATTACTCGGGCCATCTTTTGTTTGTCGTTGACCATCTTAGCATCCCGATAGATTTGCCATTGACCCTCTACACACCACCTATTTAGCTCACCTGCTACAGGAATGGGGTCCTCATTCCATGGTGCAGGTATGGACTCTGAGCTATTTGCCTCATCAGACGAGGCTGCTTGGTCATTCTCTCCAGACCCTGTGGATGATTTGGCATTGGACCCTGTAGCATGGGCAGACTCGGATCGTGAAGAGTGGGCAGACTCGGAGCCTGAAGCATGGGAAGACTCGGATCGTGAAGAGTGGGCAGACTCGGAGCCTGAAGCATGGGCAGAATCGGATCGTGAAGAGTGGGCAAACTCGGAGCCTGAAGCATGGGCAGACTCGGACCCAGACATAGACCCCTCTGAACTGGAAGCAGCCCTAGTTGGTGACCCGATCAGTGTGTGCTCCTCATCAGACTGGTAGACAATGACTACGTTGGGAAGCACCTTCCGAGGGGTGCCTCTGGGTGCAGCACGAGAAGTCCTAGGGTTGAGAGGCACATATGTTAGATCAGTGTCGGCGTCTGTGTCCTCATCAATTAACCAGAAACTAGGGGCAACAGATTTGGACTTGCCCCGTTTTGAGTAGGTGACCAGCTTCTTGGATGCCATTGTACCTGCGGGAGCAATATTAGTGCCAAAACTAACCATACGCAGCAAAAAAAAATTTAGGATTGGTGACGACCCTCAACTAAGTCCACAGAAAAAATTCAGACAGATGCTACAGTGGTCATCCACGGAGGAGACCTACGATCCGTGGATCTCTTCTGTGGATCAGGGGGCCTGTCATATAGGTCGCAGATGGAAACCACGGAAGTGCAGAACGGTCTGTAGATGGACCTACGGACCGTAGTCCACCTCCGTGGTTTCACACTTGGTGGAATTTTTCATGTGCTTCCATTTACGAACCCCATCTACGGTCCGTAGATGGATCTACGTTCCGTAGACGGGGTGTCGTGGATGCCATCTGTGCCAGGTATCATACATTTTTAGCCTTACTTTTCAACATTAACACAATCTCATCATGCATTTACAACATTAAATTATGCTAGTTCTTCATTCTTAAGATTTCGACCGATTATTATATCAAACAATTTAGACTAGTTGTGGAACCCTAGGTCGAAACTAGCATATAGTTTTAACGATCACATACAATAATGCTACACAATCACTATCTATCGTTCCAAGGGCATTGTAATTTTCAAGTTTATCATGCAATTGCATCTAACAATTACCCAACGTCAAGACCCAATTCCCGACTTTCTATATTCAATCTATGAATCGAAATTCAAAGTGAAGAGAAAGTCTATTACCTTACAAGTAACAAGGAGTGGGGTGATTGCGTGATGATACTAAGCTTAGCAAGACCAAGGAGTCACCTCTTCGTTACTGACCAAACACCGGACTCTTTTTGTTAGATTATGGGATGGGTTGTATTTGAAATGGAATGGAAGTTGGGGAATTATGGAAGGAATGATATTATGGAGGAGTTATGGAGTGATTTAGGGAGGTTAGGGAATGTTAGAAACGGTTTTGGGAGTAATGGAGGGAAGGGGAATGGTTTAAAACAAATGGGGGTTTTTAAATGGGGGAATCCGGGTTGGGTCAGACTGCCTGAGGTATGGACTCACGAGACCCCGTCTACGGTCCGTGAGTTGATCTACGGTCCGTAGATCAGGACCGTAGATCACTCATACACTTGAAAATTTAGAAACTTACCTGGGATCTACAGGCACCATTTATGGTCCGTTTATGAATCGACGGACCGTCGATTGTGTCCGTAGACTTCTGCACCAGACCATTTTCTGCAGAATTTTCGTGGTGTACCTGCACATGTAGCAACCGATAGGCTATTCTTTTTACATTTTCTGGACACTTTTTAGACACGGACCCTATTCTAATTCTAGCCAACACTAGTACAAAACTAAAATTTGATACATGGAATAAATCGAACAACGCAAACTACTAGAGAAAAAAGAAAACTATATCCTATCGTTGGCTAGATTGTACATCTTGGGTTGCCTCCCAAGCCGCGCTTGATTTAACGTCGCGGCACGATGCAGGCCTCTTGATTACTCAGACTTCATCAAGAGTGTAGGCCTCAATCACTTCTTGCACGGTTTCAACATTTCCCAAATAGATCTTGATCCTTTGCCCGTTTACCATGAACCTTGTTCCATCCTTTTTTTCCAGCTCAACTGCCCCATGGGGGAACAATTTTGTGAGCAAAAATGGTCCGGTCCATTTAGACTTGAGTTTGCCTGGAAACAAGCGCAACCTAGAGTTGAACAGAAACACAAGATCACCAACCACAAATTCTCTCTTTTCAATTCTTTGATCATGATACCTCTTCATCTTCTCTTTGTACAAGGCTGAACTTTCATAAGCTTTTATGTGAAACTCATCAAGTGCATTCAAGTCATCCATTCTTTGATTAGATGCGGCGCCCCAATCCAAATTTAATTTCTTCATTGCCCACATCGCCTTATGCTCTAGTTCTACTGGTAAATGACAAGACTTCCCATATACAAGTTGGTAAGAAGACATACTTATGGGGGTCTTGTATGCAGTGCGATATGCCCATAGAGCATCATCAAGCTTCTTGGACCAATCCGTTCTATTGGCATTTACAGTCTTCGCCAATATCTGTTTGATCTTTCTGTTGGATACTTCAACTTGACCACTAGTCTGTGGATGGTAAGGGGTGGCTACATTGTGGTGGACACCATATTTCTCAAGTAGTACCTTGAACAACTTATTACAAAAGTGATAACCTCCATCGCTAATAATAGCCCTCGATGTACCAAATCTGGAGAAGATGTTCTTTTTCAAGAAACCGATGACACTTTTACCTTCATTGTTGGAGAGCGCAACTGCTTCCACCCACTTCGATACATAGTCAACCGCAACAAGAATATACTTCATCCTATATGAACTCACGAATGGACCCATGAAATCAATGCCCCATATATCAAACAACTCTATCACCAATATATGATTCATAGGGAGCTCTTGCCTCTTTGAAATCCCTCCTTCTCTTTGGAAACGATCACAAGACTTGGCGAAATCATGAGCATCTTGGTGAATGGTAGGCTAGTAGTATCCACACTGCAAAATCTTATGTGCAGTCCGAATACCACTATGATGCCCACCAACAGGCGATGAATGGCATGCTTTAAATACACTCAACATCTCAACCTCGGGCACGCAGCGACGAATAATCCCATCAACACAACTACGATACAAATAAGGTTCATCCCAAAAGAATTTCTTCACATCATGCATAAACTTTTTCTTTTGGTGAAAAGACAAATCGGGAGGCACAATATCGTTTGCCAAATAATTAGCAAAGTCCGCGAACCAAGGAATCAGATCATGAGAAGCAGCCAATACCTGTTCATCTGGAGAAGCATCATTAATTTCAGCCCTATCTCCAAGCTTTAGCATAGCCTCTTCCTCTAATATGGACAAGTGATCGGCAACTTGATTTTCGGTTCCTTTTCTATCTTTTACCACAAAATCAAACTCTTGCAGCAACAGTACCCATCTAATCAATCTTGGTTTTGCATCTTTTTTCGCCATCAAATACCTCAATGCAGAGTGGTCAGTATGCACTATGACCTTAGTACCAAGCAAGTAGGAACAAAATTTCTCGAATGCAAAAACCACCGCAAGGAGTTCTTGTTCGGTCATAGTATAATTCTTCTGGGCCACATTTAGAGATTTGCTAGCATAGTAAATAGGGTGAAGAATTTTCTCTCGCCTTTGACCCAATACTACACCAAGCGCCACTCCACTCGCATCGCACATTACCTCAAACGATTGCCCCAATTCGGTGAAATAATGATAGGTGCTGTAACCAACTTCTCCTTTAGCTCTCCAAATTCTCTAAGACAAGCATCATCAAAATAGAACTTACTCTCCTTCTCGAGCAGTTTGCACAAAGGATGTGCAATTTTTGAGAAATCTTTGATGAATCTCCTATAAAAACCTGCATGTCCAAGAAAACTTCTAACACCTTTTATTGAAATGGGTGGCGGAAGTTTTTCTACTACCTCAACTTTAGCTCTATCAACCTCAATACCTTTCTCTGAAATTTGATGTCCCAACACTATACCTTCTTTAACCATGAAGTAACACTTTTCACAATTACGCACCAAGTTGCAGTCTTCACACCGTTTAAGCACCTCGGCCAAATGATCTAGACACCGATCAAAAGAGTCAACTACAACTGAAAAATCATCCATGAACACTTCAATAGTGTCCTCCACCATATCAGAAAATATCGACATCATACACCGCTGGAAGGTAGCTGGGGCATTGCATAACCCAAATGGCATCCGTTTGAAAGCAAAAGTCCCATATGGGCAAGTAAAGGTGGTCTTCTGGAGCTATAGAGATTTGATTGTAGCGCAAATACCCATCAAGAAAACAATACCAACCCTTTCCTGCAAGTCTATCCAATATCTGGTCCATGAATGGCATAGGAAAGTGGTCCTTTTCTGTCCACGCATTCAACTTCCGGTAATCCATACAAACTCTCCATCCAGTAACAGGCCTTATTGGAACAAGCTCATTTCTTTCATTTGGAACCACAGCCATACCACCTTTTTTAGGCACACACTGCACATGACATACCCAACTACTATCTGAAATGGGATAAATAACTCTTGCATCCAGCTACTTGATGATCTCCTTTTTGACTACTTCTTGCATAGGTGGATTTAGTCTTCTCTGGTGCTCGATACTGGGCTTATGATCTGGCATGAGTTGGATTTTGTGAGAGCAAATACTGGGAGAAATCCCAATGATATCCGCTATAGTCCACCCAATAGCTCGCTTGAACCTTTTCAACACAGTCACCAAGCACTCTACTTGTCCTGCATTCAAATTTGCCGCAATGATGACCGGCAAAGTATTCCCTTTGCCCAAGTATACATACCTCAAAAGCGGTGGTAGAGCCTTAAGCTCCAATTTCGGTGCCTCCACAATAGATGATCTTGCGGGTGGGGACTCGCAATTCTTCATGTCTAATTCATACTTCTTTGGTTTGGGCCGATATTCACACCTATCGAGTGCGGCTACCAACTCGCCATACTCTTCAATGCCATCACTATCGAAGTTCATAATAACTGCTGCTAGTGCCTCAACACCTAGTTGCTCTTCAATTTGCACTTCTGTCCCAGTCTCCACTCTGTAAGTTATGGCAGATACTGTTTGGAGCTCACCACTCTGCTTCATGGACCTACAAATATTGAAAGTTGCTTCTTCATTATTCAGTCTGAATTTCATCTGTCCCTTTTCTATATTAACCAACGCACGCCCTGTGGCAAGAAATGGTCTCCCCAGGATGATGAGAACCTCAAAATCAACCTCACAGTCAATAATCACAAAATCTGCCGAAAAAAATTAAGGACTTCACTTTCACTAGCACATCATGGAGTACACCAATGGGCCTTTTCACAGTCCGATCGGCCATTAGTAACCGCATTACAGTGGGCTTTGGGTCCCCCAAACCCAACCTCTTGTAAATAGACAAAGGCATAAGGTTGATGCTAGCACCAAGATCACACAATGCCTTAGCAAAGTGTAACAACCCTATAGTACATGGAATCGTGAAAGCACTAGGGTCTTCCTTCTTCTACACAAGAGATCTTGTAGCAATAGCGCTACAATGCTGCAATCTATCATCATCTTCAAAACTCACAGACCTTTTCTTTGTCACCATATCTTTCATAAACTTTGCATACCCATGCATTTGCTCCAAGGCTTCTATCAAAGGACATTGATAGAGAGTTGTTTCAACATAGTAATAAACCTACGATATTTACCATCCTCAGTCTTTTTCACTAACCTCTGTGGAAAAGGTGGTGGAGGTCTAGGTATGGGGACCACTTTCTGAGATATCTCCACCTCTTGCTCTGTTGCTTTCTCAGACTCTGGTCTAACCTTTATCACATCATCTTGTTTTCTAATCTCACTTTCCACTATAGACGGCCTAGGTGGATCTATGGTTTGCTTACCCCTTCGAGTAGTAACTGCCATACAATGACCATCATTTTTTGGATTCTGGATGGTGTTGCTAGGAAGAGTGCCAGGTTGACGTGGGTTAACTGCAGTAGACAACTGAGTCATCTGCTGCTCTAGATGATTTATTGACACTGCATGGGCGTCAACCTTTTGTCCAATACCAGACAAGTCGTTTCTCATCTCCTTCACATTCTCATCAGTTGCATCAAACCTTCTCATCATCTTCTGCATCATATCTTCAATACGCGCCATATTGCCTCCAGTTTCCCTAGCACCAGATTCCCGATTTTGAGGGGGAACATAAGGTCCAACCCGATCGTTTCTGTTGCCATAGTTGTTCCTGTTGTAGTTGTTGTCGCGATTGAAGTTCCCATCCCGGACATAGTGACCCTCTCGGTTGTAATTTCCGTAGTTTCGACCTTGGTTTCCTTGACCTTGGCGCCAATTTTCCGTGTTGGATCTTTGGGCATTTGGTCGGAAACCCCCCGTCTGATCATTCACAGCACAATCATCTTCTTCATAGTAACACTCTTCCACGGGTGGTGGAGTTCTAGTTAAATAATTCACAGCATTTACCTTTTCTGGTCCTCCGCTCACATGCTTCAATACCAACCCCAACTCGGTCCTCATCTGGGCTATCTCTTCACGAATATCATCTACAGAGTTGTTATTTGTACTATGAACGGCAGATGTGTTTCTCCCAGTATCTGACCTCCGAGTGCTCCATGCTTTATTGTTGCGAGAGATCCTCTCAAGTTTTTCAGCAATCTGTGCATATGTACAATCACCATATGAACCTCCGGCAATAGTGTCAAGTACTGCTTTATTATTATCATCCTGTCCTCGATAGAAATACTCCTTCAGTGACTCATCATCAATACGGTGGTTTGGGACACTTCTTACGAAGACAGTGAATCTGTCCCACGAGCTACTCACAGACTCTCCAGGTAATGCCATAAAATTGTTGACCCTATCTTTGTGATTGAGCTTCTTAGACACTGGATAGTACTTTGCTCGGAACCCCTCTGCCAGTTGGTCCCATTTGAATATTGAGTTATACGGAAGCTCAGTGAACCATACTGCAGCATCGCTTGTCAGTGATAGAGGGAACACTCGTAATCCAATGACATTCATATCCAAGTCTGGTCTACCTACACAACTTTTGCAAACCACCCTTAGCTTGGCCAAGTGAGCATGTGGATCCTCCGATGGCGATCCTGAAAATAAGCCTCTTGCTGTAAGAATCTGCATCAAACTACTAGTCACCACAAATGTGTGCCCTGGAGGTAGGACAATGGGTCCATCAGAGTCTGCTATATCGATGTTACCCCGATAGTTATCATGTTGTTGTGGGCCTGGTGGACCATGCACTCTCACTGCATCTCCCAATTGATTTTCATCTAGACCTCAATTTTCCCCACCAACTACTCTTGGCTGTTGTAACTCAACTGCTTCATCTAGATTTCCTCCGATAGGATTAACTGGAAGTCCTTGATTGTTCATTCTTTGCAAAGTTCTGTTCAACTCTGGATTGTATGGAGTAAGTGGTTCGCCTTGGCTCCGTGTACTTGGCATACACTAGAGTCGAAAACCTGAGAGAGACAAAAAGAAAGGGAAAAAGTAAAATTAGGAAATATTTGACTAACGTTCAATAATGTAGTTAAAAACAAATCTAAAAGCCAGATTCCCCGGCAGCGGCGCCAATATTTGATACACTCAAATTACACCTCCCTAAAGAAGTATAAGCCATCGTTATCAAGTAAAGAACCCAACTTGTAGGTTGGGGTCGCTCCCACGAGGAAAATGGTTTAGCCTTTACTTTAACCAACAATTATATTCAATTAGCCAAAATACTTCCAGAAACAAGAAATAAAAAGGGGGGATTTGTGAAACAAATTGTAAGAATTCAGTAAGTAATCAATAAACAAAAGTCAATGTCGGTTGTTATCAAGATGAGAAAATTAACTAGGGTAGACGTGTTCCCCACAAGCTCATAACGCAGTAATCCTAGTAATCGCAATCATTTCCTAGTGTGTTACATGCGAAGTGATAAGTTAGGTATCTCTAAATCTTTGATCCGGCATCTAGAGAATTTCACCCCGCACCTTGATCTGGCTGCGTGTGTATAATTTACTAACCCTTACCTTTACCTCATATTAGACATCATAATCGATGTTTGGCTTAGTTACTACTTTGCACCAATCGATACTAGCCTATTAGATAGTATCACACTAAATCTATGTTGATAATTGTTTTCTTGTTGATTACCTCCTTGATCCGGCAAGTAGCAACAAGGCGAGTTCTAACGCGTGCACTCGTTAAAAGGACTTTTAAACGAAAGAATTATCAATGCATGCAAAACACTATTCAAGAATTACTTATTTACTATTCATACTTTGTTAATCGCTCATGGTTCCCACAACCCTAGTTGTGGATTTAGTTACCCATATTAGCAAGAACACAATTCATAATATTAGATGAATAAATCATGAACTTACGTAACGAGAATAATAAACCCAGAATTTCAACTTGAATTGCAAAGCCAAAATCTTCAAAACGAATGTAGGAAATCAATAATTGCTAGGGTTGCAACTTAATCTCCAAAATCACAAAGTAAAAATAGAATAATAATGTATAACCCCCAAAAACGAGGTTTACATGCCCTATTTATAGAAAACAAATCCTAAATTAAAAGGGAAACAAATTAAGGAAAGTTTGTTCAGGTACGCGTCTTCAATCCACGAGACTGACTTACGGACTGTCGATGGATCTACGGTCCGTAAGTCCCTTCCGTCAGCCAGGACTCAGAAAATATTTCTGCTTCCAAAAAATCAGCTTCTCTGAAGCAAACGACGGACTAGCAGTACGGACCGTAGATCGATCTACGGTCCGTCAATCCCCTCCGTAGCTCCATACTTAGAATCTTCAAAAATCAGGTACTGGAACCCTCGCAGTATCACTCTACGGATCAACAGCACGGTCCGTAGATCAACAGCACGGTCCGTAGATCAATCTACGGACCGTCAATGGACCCCGTGGTTCCACACTTGGTCATATTTCCCTGATTTGACCTCAATACCATGCATGTTGATCTACGGTCATCACTTACGGACCGTGGATGGACCTACGGTCCGTAGATCACCTCCGTGAATGCCCTGTTTCTGCATTTCTTTCAGCTGTCTCTATACTTCCGCGCCTGAACATCTTTCTTGCAAAACATGATAAAAACACATAAAACCCAATATAAAAAGCCCTAGACACACACAACTTGTAAGTGAAATGTATTAGAAATACCGTAAACTCACGGTATATCAATATCCTCGTATGAAAATATGAGTTTATTAGCGCTTGAAGATTCAATTCTTTTGGAACAGAAAAGAGAGTGCTTGGAGGCTAGTCGTCAAGATTTGACTAACTATAAGTTACGCTTAGATTAGGCTTTTTCTTCGTGTTTCCCTTTTTTTGTTTTCTTTAGCATTTGATTGATGTTTTAGACAATTTTATAGTAATGAAGTTCTTTCTTTTTTTCTTTTTTTTCATATCATGCATTTTTATTGCATAATCCAATTTGAATTTGCTCTTTAATACTTGATCCCAAGCTTTTAGTAATTCAAAGTCATTCCATATTTTGCATGCCAATAAGAATGAATATAGTGCAAGTTCCACATTTTTAAGTTTGCACATTCAAACTTGCCTTATCAATTTTGTGGAATTTAACTCGTAACAAGTTTTAGGGCCTTAACTTGTAAATTCATAGAATTCGAAGACATTGACTTGTAACTTGGTTGATTTAAGAGTCTAACATGCAAACTTGTAGGACTTATCATATTACTTTGTCGGATTTGAAGACTTTAACTTGTATATATAGAGGATTCAAATACTTCAACTTGCATACTTGTCTGAATTTAAACACTTCAAGCCTACTGTCAAAGAAGCTCATATTTCATAAGGGTTCGCCCCCATCTATTGGGCATTTAATACTTCGTACAAGTCTACAGTTTGATGAGACAAAAGATAAAACAAAATACTTATCGCTTTGACTGACAAGTGACAGATCAAGTGGGAACATGTGGTTTTTTGACACTTATGCAACTGAACTTAGGATATATTCTAAGCGCCTATGTACCTCAGTGAAGAGGATCAAGTCACAACGTAGTTCTGGGGGATTAAGTGATTTTTTTTTTGTTTTTTTTTGTGTCGTACACAGTTTATACTCTTGCGGGCCAGTAGTGACATGCAATTTAGACTCGTACCTTAAGGAGCATCATCTTACTTCAAGGGTAGTACCTCTTTAGGAATTTTGCATTAATAGGACCGATCCTTACGCCATCTGCATCAACAAGCTTGTAAGCTCCATGTGAATATGCTTCTTGTACAACATACGGTCCATCCCACTTTGAGGTAAATTTGCCCCCAGACTTGTGCGAAGTAATGATGGGTCTTCTTACTGCGAGAAAATGGTCTCCAACTTGGAAACACCTCAAGAGAACTTTCTTATTGAAAGCACGAGATAGACGAGCTTGATAACATTCAAGGTTTTGTTGGGCTTCTAGCCTCTTTTGTCAAGTGCTTCTAACTCAGCAAGACACAATCGAGCATTTTCTTCTTCAGTGAGCGCTTCTTGAATAGCAAGTCTTAAGGAAGGTATTCGACGCTCAAGTGGCAGGACTGCTTCAACTCCGAAGGAAAGTGAATATGGTGTTGCTTGAGTTGGTGTGCGGTATGTTGTCCTATATGCCCAGAAAGCTTCTTCCATTCTTTCATGCCAATCCCGTTTGGACTTGGAGACAACTTTCTTCAGAAGGTTGCATAGAGTCTTATTGAATGCTTCAGCAAGACCATTGGCGTATAAGATTTACGCTGCTTGAAGCCAAAGAGATCACAAACTTTGTTCATTAACTTGTTATCAAATGGCTTGCCATTGTCCGTTATTATGTAGCAAGGGATACCAAAGCGATAGATGATATTCACTCGGATAAAATTTGCAACATTCTCTTTCTTCACTTCTTTAAGAGCAATGGCTTTAGCCCATTTTGAGAAGTAATCTGTTGCAGCCAAGATTTACAAGTGTCCACTAGAAGATTTTGGTAGTGGTCCCACAACATCTAATCCCCAAGCGTCAAAACGCCAAGATACGATAGTTGAGTGCAATACTTCAGGCGGCTGATGTATGAAATTTTCATGAAATTGACAAGCATCACACCTCCGAGCATAATCTAAGCAATCCTTCACCATGGTTGGTCAATAATACCCCATCCTCTTTATGTGAAAGTGGAGTTTCGGTCCAGATTGATGTGATCCACATACTCCTGAGTGTGCTTCTTGCAGAGCTTGAATTGCTTCTTCCTCTCCCAAACATCGTAATAGTACACCCTCAAATGATCTTCTATATAATGTGTCCTTGTAGTAAATGAAGCGAGCTGCACAGCGACGAATGTCAGTCCTTCTCCTTGGATTTTCTGGAAGTATCCCATAACACATGTAGTTAATAATGGGTTGTCTCCAATCTTCCTTTATGGCTTCAGAAATGGGAACGAGATGCTCAAGCTCATTTTCTATATATTCTTCCTTATTTGATGGTGGTACTATCCATCTTTGACAAGTAGTAACTTGTGTTTGATCAGGAAGGGTTAGCGTTGAAGCCAGGGCAGCCAATGCATCAACTTTCTTATTTTCCATTCTACGCACATGTTGAAGGGTTACATCTCCAAGACATCCTATCAACTTTCGAGCATAGTCATGATAAGGACGCAATTCGGGCTTCTTCACCTCATAACTTCCCAAGAGTTGGTTGATCACCAATTGAGAGTCACCAAAGACTTGTAAGTGTAATTGCTTCATGTCGATGGCCATCTCAAGTCCAAGTATCAACGCTTGGTATTCAACAACATTATTAGAGCAACATTGCTTCAAAGTAAAGGAGAATGGTAGAATCTCTTCTTGCGAAGTGATGAATACCACGCCAGCGGCAGCTCCGCCACAATGTGCAGCCCCATCAAAATACATTTTCTAAGGAGGTTGAATTTCAATAGACATCGCATCTTCATTAGGAAGATCATCAGTTAATTCCCAATCATCGGGTATCAGATGGTCTGCCAAGAAATCAGCTAATGCTTGTCCCTTCACAGCTTTCTAAGGGATGTACACAATCTCAAACTGTTGGAATTGGAGGTACCATCTTGCTAGTCGATCACTAAGGACATGTTTTGACATAACAAACTTGATGGGATTTGCTCTAGAAATGAGGCGGATAGCATGCGCTTGAAAATAATGCTTCATCTTTTGAATTGAGAAGACAAGTGCCAAGCACAACTTTTCAATTGGCGAATAGTTCAGCTCATTGGGTGTCATCGTTCTACTTAAGTAATAAAGAGCGTTTTCTTTGCCTTCACTATTCTCTTGAGCTAGTAGGGCTCCTACAGACCTTTCTTGTGCCACAATGTAGAGTATCAATGGCTTTCCAGGTATAGGGGTTGCCAAAACCGGAGGTTTCGCTAGATACGATTTGATACTTTTAAAGGCATCGCTACATGTTTGATCCCAATTAAAAGGAGCACCTTTCTTCATGAGATGACCAAATGGTTGGCATCTTCCCGCTAGATTTGAGATGAATCTCCTCAAGTAGGCTAACTTTCCTTGGAGACTTTTTAACTCATGAATATTTCGAGGCTCAGGCATCTTCGATATTGCATCAACTTTGGCTTGATCAATTTCAATTCCTCGATGTCTCATAATAAAGCCAAGGAACTTGCCAGAAGTAACTCCGAAGGGACATTTCAATGGGTTCATCCTTAGTTGATATCTTTGGAGCAACTCAAACACCATTCTTAAGTCTTTCAAATGATCATCCCTCTTTCTTGACTTTACCACCAAGTCATCAACATAGTATTCAACATTTTTATGGAGCAAGTCATCAAATATATTTTGCATAGCCCTTTGATATGTGGCACCAACATTCTTTAAACCAAATGGCATCACTTTGTAGCACTAAATACCCTTAGGCGTGCGAAATGTGGTGAGTTATTCATCCTTTGGAGCCATGCGGATTTGATTATAGCCAGAAGAACCGTCCATGAACCACATCGCCTCATAACCAGTGGTGGCATCAATCATCAGCTCCGGAATGGGAAGAGGAAACTCATCTTTAGGGCATGCATTATTAAGATCTCTAAAGTCAACACATACTCGAATTTGACCATTCTTCTTCCTTACAGGAACAATACTTGAAATCCATGTAGGATATTTGACCTCACGAATAAAGTCTGCCTCAATGATTTTGTTAACTTCATTTTCTATCAATGGAACCAAGTCTGGCCTAAAACGTCTTTGAGCTTGCTTAACAGGACGAGAACCATTTTTGACTGCCAACTGATGGACCGCTACTTTAGGATTCAATCCAGGCATTTTTTTGTAACTCCAAGCAAAGACATCCCTATATTCTTTGAGTATATTCATATAAGCGATTTGTTCATCAACTTCTAGAAAGGCACTCAAGTAAGTTGGCCTTGGGTCTTCATCAGTGCCAAGGTTAACTTTTTTCAAAGGATCTATTGTGGTCTTTATTCCTTTTTTAAGTTCCGGTGGAGCATCTCCAACATCTTCCTCTTCTAAAGGATCATTGTCATTGACAGATATATGACAACTCCAGACAATATCTTCTAACTCTTCATCAATCTTCATTTGAGGCAAATAATCGTACTCATTTTGGATTGTAATATGATTTGAGGAGCCTACACTTTCTTCATCTTCCTTGCGCTCCTTGGTGTAAACCACAGTGTGAACCTTTGCCTTGAGTTCCTCTTTACATGAAACTACAAGTTCCACTCGTCGCCTCATTCTAGAAGGAATCGAACTTTTGAAATCCTTTCAAACCAAATGTGAAGCAGGCGTTGTAACTTTTAAATAATTTCTCAGATTCTTATTTTTATTCACTGGACCTAACCTCTCAAACACAGAAGTTCTTGTAGTCGATTCTCCAAGTCGATCAAAGACGGAAGGCTTTTTGTTGGGAGTAGCAACATCATCTTCAAAAGTTATATGGTTGTTTCTTGCCCTTCTTATGGAAATGCGAATTGGTGGTGGTTGGCTATAGCCTAGGCTTTCATGTGCTTGCCTAAGTGTGTCTTCTGATACAAGTTTCCCTAACATTGATGGCTCATCAGGGTTGTATCCAGCTTTCACAAATAACTTGTAAGCATTGGGATCAAAACCTTCTCTTATGCGTTTTGTAGGGAGCGCCACATCTCGCACTTGATTTTGAGAGATTGACTTTTCTGGCAGCTTTGAAGACAAGTTTTTTGCATCAATCCGTCTGATAGGAAGAGTTAGCCCTCTCAATACATTTTCTTGAAAGTTAGATGATTGATCTTTTTCTTTCTTCACCTTTGGAACATAGCAAAGTCTAGAAGTCAGCTTCTTCTTCGAAGATATGATCTTCCCTTCATTAAGAATGGGACAAAGTTCTTTAGTGTCGACGTTTACCTTTCCGACTGTCGCATCGATTCTTTTGCTTATGACCTTATCAGACATGATTGGTTTTACATCATTAGATTTGGCCCCTTTAACAACATAACTTTTCAAATAGAATTTCGCATCGGCAAAGTGTGTCTCAACTTCGGTGAAAGGATTATCATATGCAACTATCTTCCTTTCAATCCCGACTTCAAGATACTTCAAACATAGTAAGAAGATGAGACAATTATATTCTCATGTATCTAAGGTCTGCCAAGTAACATATTGTACGACGTCTTTGCGTCAATCACATGCATCCATGCGCTTGATCGCAAATCTTCCATGTGGATCTCTAATTTAATAGAGCCTATGGACCTTTGCCCCCCTTGATTAAAACCTTGTTTCAACAGACGATTTTCACTAAGTTCTCCAGTCGTGATGCCGAGTTCCTTCAATGTGTGGATAGGTAGAATGTTGACTCCAGATCCTTCATCTATTAAGATTCTATTTATCTTTTTCTCTAGTACGTGACCCGTCATATACAAAGGATGATTGTGTAGTGTTTCACCGAATAGAAGATCGTTAATTGTAAATGTGATTTTTGTATCACATGCATGTGCTTCTTGGGAAGAAGATTCAATAGGTGTTTTAGAAGGTGAAGGACACATCATTGATGATATTTCCCTTGTTGTCTTTTCATCGTCATTATGAGACACTTTTTGGGGAGGATTCCCTCGTTGTTCCTTCTTTGTCAGTAGGAGGCACCTTCATTGTTTCTGCTTTATCAGCATTGAAACATGATGCCTCGACATTGTCTTGAGTAGACTTTATGTCGAGCAAACTTGGTAAGAGTTCCTCTAGAGTCACAGGACGTCGGGGTTTTTGTTAGTGATGCACTTCTACCTTTGCCCTCTTTGGGCGCTTGATTGATTTTTGCTTCTCCAATTTCTTCACCATTTTCCCTCTAATCGGTGGCTTGGATGGTTCTTTTCGTAAGCTTGACTTGTTGCGTCTTCGCCTAGTTACAAGAATTCAGCCTTCGTCACCATCTATATTAACTTCCTGCTCCAATGACTCTTCTTCATGCTTTTCAGAGATATATATTTGGACCGGATCGAGTGAGCCGAACGTGAAAGAGATCTGATTAGAAGTAGCCTTCTCATCATCAAGGACAATTTTCTTTTCGTTAACCAATCGCATCACTCTATCCTTGAAGACAAAACATTTTTCTAGAGGATGGCTCACAAGTCTATGATACTTGCAATAATTTGGGTCATCAGCTTTTCCAGCTTCATTGGGTCACTTCATCTCTGGCAAGTCAATGAGCTTTAACTCGAGCAACTCATCAAAAATCTCAGAAACGTCAGAATCCAAGAAGGGATATTTTTTTCCTTGCATCTCCCTTAGTGTTGACTTTTGATTTGAACGTGCTTGGAAAGCCGTTCTCACATTTTGCTTCATGCCCTCATTCGTAGTGATCTTCGCAGGCGACACATTAACATTCATGGATTCTTTATTGTCATTTCTAGGCACAAATTTACTCCGTATCTTGGGTTCCTACTTGTCGCTTCCTTTGCGATGGTCTCGGACATACATCATATCTTTTCCAGCAGAGGACATGCTTAACTCCATATCATGAGCGTGAGTAGCTATATCTTCGAAGGATTTTGGTTTTATTCCTTGTAAGATGTAAAGAAGCTCCCAGTGCATTCCTTGGATACATATTTCGATTGCAGAAGCTTCACTAAGCCTATCCTTGCAATTTAGGATCGTGTTCCTCCATCAATTTATGAAATCTATAACCGGTTCATCCTTCCTTTGACGAGTATTTGTGAGTTCTACCATGCTCACTGTACGCCTTGTGCTATAGAAGCGATTGAGAAATTCGTGCTCTAGTTGCTCCCAACTATCAATAGAATTAGGTTCGAGATCCATATACTAATTAAAGGCATTTCCTTTTACAGAGCGGATAAATTGTTTGACGAGATGATCTCCATAGGTTCCAGCATTATTGCATGTCTCCACGAAGTGTGCAGCATGTTGTTTTGGATTTCCTTTACCCTCAAATTATTGAAATTTGGGAGGTTGATAACCAACAGGCATTTTGAAGTTATCAATTCTCGCAGTGTATGGCTTGGCATACATGTGAGAAGACTTGGTGAAGACTTCATACTTATCTTTGATAGTGCCTTCAATAAACTCTTTCAAGCGATCAAGTGGGATCATTCCTTCAGAAGAAACTGGCATCTCATTAACAAGCGGTGCTTTCTTCGCAGGATCTCCGATCTCTTGAACTTCAACACCCTTTCCAGGCACATGACTCACTTCTCCATCTAAAAGTCCTTCCATCCTATCCATCAACTTATCAATTCGAGACTCTTGGTGTTGTACATGCTTTGTCAATCCTTCAATCAACTTTGTCAGATTTGCGAGTTGTTCATCAGGAGAGGAAGCAACAGTTACCATCGTTTGCATGATCATTGGAGATGTAGGAGAGTAGCATGGATTGTCGCATAAGTTAATCTTCAACGGACTCATGTTACGCGATGCATATGGAGATGATTCATTAGTTGAATCATAGTTCTCCCTTGTGGTAGAATTCTTGGAACCAATTTTCTCAAGTAGAGCCAATGTCTCCTTGATCTTTTCAGCAATACTGTTTCCTCCTCCCAAAGAATTTGTGGAGGAACTTGCTCTTTTTGGAGTTAAAGACCCAAAAATAGGAGTTGATGCGGACGACACTTGCAGTGTTTGTTGTCCTAGCGTAGCAGCTTTGTTTCTCGTAACAACTCCGAAACTTTCAAAGGTAACATCAAGAATGACTTCAACTTCAGTAGAGAACTTGGAGCTAGTGGCCTTAGAGGCAGTTGATCGAGAGTTGTTCTTCATGGAAGTCATCTCGATGTTGTTTGATGCTTGAAAAGTTGAGATGAGAGGTAGAGATTGTCCCACTGGGCGTGCCAGAATTTGTAGACAATAAAATTTGCATCGAGAAAATAATAATCAAGAATGGAAAATTATAGCAACAATTGTATTTATTATTTCAAAGTGCGAGTGTTACAATCTCTATGATTCCTCTGAATTCGCCTTTTCAAATATGAATTCAAGGACTTTAAAGCTTGTTCTTGAATCTTCGATGAATTTGAACTTTGAACTTTATCTTGATCTTGACTTTTACTTGAATTCAAGGGCTTCGAGCTTGTTCTTGAATCTGATGGTCTTGATCTTGATTGTTCTTGAACTCGAATGCTTGAATTCTTAAACTTGTAGCTTTATAGAGAATTTTATGGCGTTTGTACCACGAATTTTCTCTAGCTTCTTGTTTAGAATTTTCTGTCTTCTATTCTGAATTATGAGGACCCCTATTTATAGTTTTAGAATAGAGGAGTTGCGATTGGAACATGATTCCCTTCGACCAATCAGATTTAAGTGATATGTCATATGGGCTTTATGGAGCGGGCTTGTCATCTTTGACACATGTCATGATCCTATTGACTTATTTGTTTGACTTGGCATGCCACGTCATTTGCCACGTGGCACCAAAAGAATGGGCCTCTAGGATAAGATGATATTGGACTTAGCAAATTGGGCTCATCTATAGCCCAAATCAATTAATTTTGACTTTAATTAAATTCATATTTATTGGACTTGAATAATTAGCCCAATTATATATTCATGGATTAATATATTCATGAATTTAATATAATTCGAATTATTTTATAAATTTATATTTAATAAATTTTAAATGATTACAATATGAGTTATATATAAGACATGAGTTATATATAATTCAAATGTACAATTTTATTAACATTATATCCACTAATAATTATTCATTGATTTTATTTGTAAAATAAAGGGTGAAAATAAATATAAAAAAAAATAAAAAATAATCGGTGACTGCATAAGTATTATAAATACATTTCAAATAAAAAAGAATAGCGACGAAAATAAATTGTTACATATGCGAAAAAATGACATCATGAAATTAATATTTTATTTTTCAATTACTTTTTGCAAGTATAATAAAAATGAAACTCCTAATCATCATAATTTTTGTTGTTGTTGAAATGGAATAATTATATTAATTGTGCTTCATAAAAAAAGTAGAATATTAAAGGACCAAATGATAAGCATTGACAAACATGTAGCTAAATTATTTATAAAAACCAAAGTTTTTTTTTTATAGCAAAAGTAGCCAAGTAACTAATACAAGTCAAAGTAAAAAAAATAGCAAAAATAATCTCTAATTATGCTCCCCCCCCCCCCCCTCCTTCGTCCTCTTCTATCATCTTCCTTTGCAAGTAGATTCGCCATCATATTTTGCTCCATATGTTAAATTCTTCATCATATGATATCAATTGAATGAAAAAAAAAATATGAATAAATAAATATCATATACTAATTAAAAAATAATTATATTAAAAGAAAAAATAATTTAAATTGTATGTAATATATCTATATATTATTTTTTCAATAGTACTAACAATACTAAATAATAATCATCTCTCGAAACTAACAAATATTATAATCAAATTACATTATATCCCAAAAACTAACTATTCGAAAGAACAATTGCATACTGACTACACATTATTCATTATTACTAAGGTATTTTTTTTTTTATCATACTTGCTTAATGAATGATAATACTTACATAAATAAAATATTAAGAAAACATATCCAAGTAAATAAAAGTAAAAAAAAAGACTTGAAAATGAAATATATCTCACCTTCATATACTTTTTTTTTGTTACATGTCAGTTTATAATTCGCAACAAATATGATGAAAAAGAGAAATGATAATATTGAATGTGAATTTTCATGAAACTAAATATGAATTTATATAGGCAAAATAAAGGAAATGAAAAACTAAAGACTTTGAATGAAATGAAACATTTCTTACCTTCATGTACTTTTGTTTTGTTACTTGTTAGTTCATTCACAAACCAATATGATGAAGAAGAGAAAGGATAATCTTGAGTGTAAATCTTCATGAAACTAACTATGAATTTATGGACAAAATAAAGGAATATCATAAGACATTATAAACTTACGAATTTAAGTTTGGAGGTTATGGAAATAAAAATTATGAGAATTATGAATATTATTAAAAGTAAAAATTAAAGAGGTGTAAGTCATGACTAGTAAATCCTTGTGAATAAATTAAGTAATAAAGAGAAAGATTACTTAAAATATAAAATAATATTTTTTTTTTATGGTTAGAAGTGAGGCAAACAAATAAAAAAAGCATGTGAAAAGTTTTTGTTCTAAATGTTCCTCCATTAATAAATATTTATTTGTAATATCCCTAAATGTTCCTTATATTTAAGGAATCATTTTGAATCTATCATCAAATATAAGAACAGTGACTTTTGAATAATTAATGAACACAAAGTTAGATGACCACATGAAATTTAATAGATTTATGGCAGTCTTGAACTTCTAATCATACTTAAAATATGGCTTAATATATTGATAGCCCTTTCAAGTTGCTACCATTTTTACTTTAACACTTTAATTATAGCTAATTTCAGTTGAACAACCCAATCTTAACAAATTTGTACCAATAGACATTTAACTAGCTAGGACATGTTTGGAAAGTCACAAGAAAATTGTATTTGAGTATAATTGAGCCGTGTAGAAATGTAACATATTTCTTTGACAAAGTAATTACTTGAGTAGTAAGGAATTATGTGGATTGATTTGTGTAAAGGTAATTTGAAATATGCCCAACTGCTTTATCAAGAATTTAAGTTATTCTCAAGGGCTTCTGGCTGGAGGCTAATAGTGACAAGAGCTCTATATATTTTGGAGGGGTTAAACAAGAGGTACAACATGCTATTCTGGAAGCTTTAGGGTTTACAGAAAGGTCACTTTCCTTCAAGTACTTGGGTATTCCTCCGAGTACTAAAAAAGTGATCATTATGCAGTGTTTACCTTTGATTGACAAAATGCTCCAGAAAATCAAATCCAGGAGTAATACCAAGTTCCTTATGCTGGTAGGTTGCAACTTGTGAAGTCTGTATTGTTCTTAATTCAGGTATTTCTTTTGCCAAAGAGAGTGATCCAATTGATTGATGCTACCTGTAGAGCCTTCTTGTGGACTGGAGGATGTGAACTATCAAAAAAATTACTCATTGCTTGGGAGAGACTGTGTTTACCTAAAGCTGCTAGAGGGTTGAATATTCTTGATGTCTGTCACTGGAACCATGCTGCAGTTGGCAAACTATTGTGGAATATTTGTAGGAAGAAGGATATATGCATTATGGATTAAATGGGTGCATCTCTATTACATGAAGGATTGTGCAGTGTGGGAGGCTCAGGCACAACAAGCTGGATGGTACAACAAATTCTTAGTGCCAAGAAGACTTTTTCTATAGAAGGGATGGCTGAAGCAAAGTGACACTAATGCCTAGCTACTCTATTAAGAAGATTTATGGATTGATTAGAGAAGAATGGTCAAATATTTCATGGAGAAGACTAGTTTGCAATAACAAAGGAGTGCCATAATGAGTGTTTTTTCTGTTAAGGCTCCAAACTAGCTAAGGACAAATTAGCTTGTTGGGTGAATTTGGAAGATATTATTTGTCCACTATGTCAAGAGGAGGATGAAGACATTGACCATATGCTATTTCAGTGTGATTATGCAACAAGGTAAACTGCTGCAATGGTTGGGTATTGCCAGGCAAGTACAAGACTGGGAAGTCTGAAGTTGAATGGGTTGTGGCAAACACTTAGGGAAAAATTGCTCAGCATATATAAGGTGTATCGAATGGCATTAGCAGGTGGGTTTATCACATATGGAAGGGAATTAAAGAAATGCTAGAGTGTTTGACACCCATCACAAAACTTCAGATCAAGTAGTTAGGCAGATTATACAAGATATTCATAGTAGAGCTCAGCAATGTAGTAAGCTAGCAAGTAGGCTATTGTCTTTAAATTTCTCTCCATAATGATAGGAAGTTTGCTTTGAGTAGTTGATTGTTGCTATTGTAAGTTTGGGAGCTGTCCAAACTGCATTCTTTTTCTCAGGGATGTATTTTTCACTTGGAAAATAAAATTTTACTTACCAAAAAGAAAAAAGAATTCGATCGGTTGAACCGCCTCTGTATAAACCACAAGAGAATTTATGGGATAGACTAGTAATCCGGGGGAGCTAACTATCCCCTTGGACATACAATTGAAATAATTAATAAAAACATTCAACTAGAAAGAGGCATCACTGCAGGAACATGAACTGGGAAGTCTTGAATCTCATCAGTCCATGGATTTTTCTCCAGATCCTTAGGATTAATAGTTTTGAGGGCATGCCAAACAACACTGTTACATTTGAAACCTGAGCCAAAACCTATTTGCCATGCTCTATCACCCTTTTTAATCCTCCCTTTGGCCTCAGAGTAGGCCAATTCATACCACAATGAGCTACTTGATGTGTTTCCGAATCTGTAAAGTGTCATTCTTGACGGCTCCATATGCCATTCTGTGAGCTCAAGATTCTTTTCCATCTCATCCAGCACTGCTCTTCCTCCCGCATGAATAAAGAAATGTTCGAAAGCCAGCTTGAAATCAGGTATATATGGCCTCTTGAGAATATTATTCATTTTAAAAATCTTTCTAACAATGAATGACGCGAAAAAAAGAAGTTGCTCAGACATAGGAAGTACCAATGGTCCTAGAGTTGTTATATTACATTTGAGAGTTTCTCCAGCTACAACTGTTAGGGATTTCGAGAGTGATATGCCAATATTTTCATCTTCGTCTTGTTCTTGGTATACGCTTTTGAAAGCCCTGTCATCGGCTCCTTTATGAGTACGCACGACGTGCTTGAGTTTATATTTTGAACGACGATAGTCTGAGAAACGATTGGAGAGAAGAATAGCGGCTGCCCCCATACGGAATAGACAGTTTGTTATAAGCTTTGATCGATCCTTGCCTAGATAGTAACCAGCATTGATGCTTTCTGTGCTAACTACCAATGCGTAGCCACTCACTTGTGTCTGTACTTTTTCAAAATGAAAACATTATATATAGTCACAAAAATACTGTTTAAGCAGATTAAGGCAATGCCTACAACTGTATAAGAGATATAATGTAATAAACTTGTAGGCCACTAACAACTTTAAATTTTAGTTTTATGGTCAATCTACAAGAGATTCATTTTTACATAATATAGGAGATCTAAAAAAATATATATTTTTTAATTCATTTTGTAAGAGGCTAAGAGATCTTATTTTGTTTTTTAAATTCTTTGGTATGATCTCAATGTGAGAAATGGTTTCTAACCTTTTACAATATTTTTTTTTGTTTTATGATCTCTTAAAAGAGATGTATATTTACACATGAGAGATGCTAAAACTAGACCATTTTCTTTTATTCAAATGGTAAGAGATCAACAAAAGATCTCATTTCCTCAAATTTCAATCCGTACATAAAGTTAATTAAGGGCCTTTGACATTTGCTTGTGATTTATTATTATTTGCAGTGTTGCAAAAAGATTTTCAAAAAAGTGTGTACTACATTTCTTTCTTCAAGAAAAGAGAATGGAGAGAGAAGCTTCAAAACATGTTTTTGGTATGTAGTTATTTTTACAGCAAAAAGACTAACCTGCAAAAGGCGGTTTGCAAGGTCTATAGAAATGAGACCAGCACTACATCCCATGCCACTAATATTATAAGTGAGGACATTAACTCCAAGCTTGTAACGGTTAACAATCATGGACGATAACGAAGGCGTTGGATTGTGGACGCCAATGTTCACTATCACTATTCCAATCTCATCTGCCTTCACTCTTGTTATCCATAGTAAATCGGCTATCGCTCCAAACATAACCTTCTCTATTTCCTTCCTTGAATTATTAAACGTCAGTAACTTGTCTGGTAACATTCTAATGCCCTCTGGAATATACGTCATGTCACTATATCCACATCTTTCTAACACTTTCTTTTGCAAATCCACACTCTCCTTGTCGAATGTTGATGTAATTATGTCTAGCAACTCTTTTTTGCTCATCATATCACTCGGATCTGGCTTGTAACATGAAAAATCTACCAAATAAACGGTTCTTGGACCATGCTTGAAGTAGAGTAGTAGTACCGCGGCAAATAAAACAATAAGAAGAATAGACAATGATTTCAGCGTGATGATTTGGTTGTTGAGGTCTTCGACGTTAAGAGTAAGAAGGTAAATTGCTATGAAGGGAAGGATTAATGGAATCGCAAAGAGGTACACAAGTTTTATGTTTTTAACACAAAAGAAAGAGGAATTTTCTTTCATTTTATTGCTCTTCAAAGGATATATTGTAGAGAAAGTTAAAAGGAGTCTATTTAACAGTGCTCAAGTAACTGTTTTAGCAAGCAATACCATGATCAAGTTGTATCAACAATTTATTAATTTTTCTTTGTTTCAGCCCAACTGCACTTTGCCATTTTATCTTATTTTTCATGTGCAACTTCTTCCTTCTTCTCTCCCTCATTTTCTTTCTTTTAATTCTTTTTTGCTTTTGTATTATATTTTTAAAATTCTGTTTTGTGCATTTCCATTTCTGGTGGTGTAACAGTTTTCAAATTGGCATATATGATTAGTTTTGAAACATATATGAAGGTTAGATAAATATTTTTTAAATTTAGGATAAATTAGACATAATATTTACGTGTTTTTATTAAAAAAAATTAGTTTGAAAGGAAGATGAATTGATATAATGTATACATATTATATAAATATTGTTTTTGAATTATATAAGATGAATTGATACAATGTATAAATATTGTATAAATAGCATATATATATATATATATATATATATCCCGTACATTATACAATATCTATATGACCATTTTGTTGAGATTTTACACAAATCTCATAGCGTTAAGAGTTAATTACATCATATCCCTGCTCTTTTTCAAATTATAAAAATCCCTTAATTTTGGTAGAATCCGGATACATCCCAAAAGGTTCTGATTTCAGATACATCCCTCAACATCCTGCTACATCGCTTCTCGATTCTGGATACATCACTTAACGTACTGATACATCACGTCCCAATTTTGGATACATCCCTCAACGTCTTGATACGTCGCGTCTCAATTTCGAATACATCACTCAACATTATGATACATCGCATATGTCTCGATACATCTCATACGTCTCGATACATCGCATAAAATAATGTATTCGATGCACATCGCGTAAAACTATGTATCCAAACGATACATCACGTAAAGTGATGCATCTGACTGATACATTGCGTAAAATAACATCCCGATACATCGTGTACGTCTCGATATATTAAGTGATGTATCCGACCGATACATTGCATAAAGTGATGTATTTGACTTAAACATCGCGTAAACTAGGGATTTCTGTAAGTTTTTAAAAAAAAAAAAAATTTAGAAAATTTTAGAGAATATAATTAAAAAATTGTGTATTTAGGTAATTTTTTCCTTTTTATTGCTTATACAATTATGTAATAAACCCTAGAAGTTGATAGATATTTAATTAGGGACCACTTGTTTTTAAAGCTAATTTCAATTATATATAATAAAGTAATTAGAATAAATATAACCATATTTTATATACATTAAAAAAATAGCCAAAGGGCATATATAGGAAGTATACATTGACTATACACTATAGTTTGCCAAAAGTCATAAAAGTATACTTTGACTATACATATTAACTTATCTATTACTGAGCTATACATTGACTATACATTATGATATACTAAAAATCTGAATATAACTTAACTATACATGAAAAATACATGAACTATACATGAAGTATACATGGACTACTCAATCTCGATCAAATCAAAATTACTACCTCTAAACAGTCACAAAATTTTATATATGAAACCCTCTCGATATTCAAAGTCTTTTGATATATAATTCGCTCGAAAAGATTCCTATTTGCGGTATATTAATTTTATTTTATTTTATTTGTTTTGAAAAAAGAATAAAAAGCAAGATCAGGATTAGCAAAGCAGCAAGAAGGAGAAGCGACAACAAGAAAAGTTGAAGCAAGAGCAAGCAACAAGAAGAAGCAATGAGGAATAAGGAATAAGTACCGAATATCCATTTATGGTAATAAATGGTTTTATTTTTTTAAGTGAGTTATTCTTTTGTGTAACAAATATAACCTAATGGACATTTTATTTAACTTTTTCTTGTATTTATTATTCTTTTATATAGTTTAGCCCGAAAACTGTAATGGTGTCCTGTATTCATTTTTTGAATTGGTGTGAGTTATGATTCCTGACCCAACTGACTTTCTATATAGTAGTAGACTAGTAGTAGAGGAGATCCGAGGATTCTTTTCTGCTTTAACTTTGAGCACAAAACATGTTTTAGCCGTTCTCTTTATTTCTCTCTAACAACTCAATATTTCACATGAGTATCAAAGCAGTATTTTCAACCCATTTTGCTTCCTTTCGTCTGATTTAATTTCGTATCACCTCAAAGCTTCCTCCACCTTAAATATACATGAAATAAAGTCAATGGACCAGATCCCTTGACAGAATAAAAATGCGGAAAGTAAATAACTCAAAGTAAAACAGACACGAGAGTTTCATGTGAAGCCTTTTGCTTAAGGGAGGAGAAAACCACGACTTGTCTCATAGGATTTCAACTCAACTCCATTTCACTCATAACGGAGCAAAGACTTTAGATTACAAATCTATAGTAATTTAGGAATCAAACTCTTATTCCTTTCTCCCTTGTTGTAGCAACTCTACTACAAGCAAAAGAATTAAGCATTAACTCTATTGCCCACTGAACCAACTAACTCTAGTCAATTTAGACTTTAAGAACCCAACATAGCTAACTCTAGCTAAACTTGGTTATGATGTTGTAGAATTGAAAACTGATCTACTTCTTTTATATCTTAGGAATAGATCTTACAAGATTAAGCACTGAAATATAAACCCAAGCAATAACCAAGAACAATGATAACTCAATCAGGTCCTCCGACTGTTCTTGAGCAAAATTCCATTGAGACAGTGATTTTTTTTTTATCTTTGAAAAAATTTGTTTTCAAAAACTTGTTTGTGCCAATGAAGAATAGACATATTAATGTAAATTTCTATGGCCCACGCAATTATATTTTGGTTTAATAATTAATATAAGTTAAATCCTAAACATGTGTGGAGAAGTGGAGAAGTTACCTAGTAACTTCCAACTACCCATTAAGTCTTCCAACTACCCATTAAGTGGGGAGTTACTTGGTAGTTTTAAAACTATCCATCATCTCCACTACTCACCATGATGGAAAGTGGAAATAATGTTAAAAACTCTCTTATCAAAAGGGCCTTCTCTCTACCATAAAGATATAGTCATATCCATCAAAGTTATTCATAAAGTATAAGGCAAGAGAGAGAAACAACTTCTGAAGAACAACAAAGAAAAAGACTTCCGCTCAATTCAAGTCAAGATTCTAGAAAAAACACTATGGCTGATTCGGATATGTATTCTTGACTGAATTACTATAGTAATAGATTTATGTGAAAATCATATAGTTCTACGATCCTGAATAACTGATAGGATTTATGAATATTTAGATTGTTTATTTTTTCACGATCCATTAAATCCTTACATGTGGTATCAAGAGTCTGGTTTAAGAACTATTGATTTTCTATAGAATTAATATTGTCTTTATTTGAAAACGGTAATAAGTATTGACCTAATTGTATGGCTGCTTTGGGAAATAAATGTTAGTAATGACCTTCAAAAGAAGTCATGTGAATTAAATAGTGAAGTGTTGATCCATAATTTGTTTGCTTTATAGCATCACTGTATATATTATGATTCATATATGCATAATGTTATTATCCCTTATTATTATACTAATTTTGCTATATAAAGGTGTTTACTATTAAGGGAAATAATTATTTACTATTATGATGTATTTTATTTTTGGAATTATGTATATGTGATTCGTTAATCACCAAAGTGGTCGAATCTTTATGAATAAATAATTCCGAAATAAATAATTAAACTTATGTTCAATTACTCATTGATTTTGATGCTTATAACCGATATAACTCTTATGGGTAAATTGAAGTTTTTGGTTATAGGATATTTATGGATCAACCAAAGATTGATTTTTTTTATAACCACTTAACATTAAGGAGATAATTTAGACGTGTCATTAGTTTTATTTATTTATCCAAAGATAATAAATATTATTGATTGACATATTAAAAATTATTGAATTACGTTAAATTCACATTAAGCATCATTATTTCTAAAGTTGTATTTTGATGTTTCGCCCAAAGGAGGACATCAATATACATTTAAGAATTTATAAATAATTTCTGAATTTGATAGTATGTTTAAATTCATAACTCAAAGTAATAACAAATGAACATGTTATTTGTAGGATTTGCTCTTCATTCGTACTCTGCCTCTGTTATGAACTATAACGGTCTTAACTTCTCAAATTGGTGGGAACAGATCAAATTCCATCTCGGAGTTTTAGATCTTAAAGTTGCATTTTACATTGAGAAGGCAACTATTATTACTGAAACTAGCAGTAGTGAAAATATGTTATATTATAAGCACTGGGATCGATCTAATAGATTAGGCATAATATTTATGTGAATGAATATTGCGGGCAACATTAGGACTACTCTTCCCAAAACTGAAAATACAAAAGTTTTTCTGAAACTTGTGGAAGAATCCTCTCAAACTGCTAATACGTCTCTTGTTGGGATGCTAATGGATACTTTGACCACCATGAAGTTTGATGGTTCACGTACCAAGTGTGAGCATGTCATTGAAATGACAAATGTAGCAGCAAGACTTAGGTCTTTGGGAATGGAAGTGAAACAAAATTTCCTTGCACAATTCATCATCAACTCATTACCGTCCAAGTACGGCCCTTTCAAAATGAACTACAATACCATGAAAGACAAATGGAACGTGCATGAATTGCACGAAATGTTGGTTCAGGAGGAAATAAGGCTCAAGAATCAAGGAACCACTCCATCAACTTTGTAAGTCATCAAGGAGCTGGAAAGAAAGGAAAGAAATATGCTAAGGGAAATCAGAGGCACCATAATGTGAGTGAGTCCTCCTCTCAAGTACGTAAGAAGGAACACAAGAATGATAAGTGTCATTTCTGTGGAAAATCTGGACACTTTCAGAAAGATTGTCTGAAATTGAAGGCATGGCTCGATAAGAAAGATATGCCTAGTACTTTTACATGTCTCGAATCAAATTTAACTGAAGTTCCTTATAATACTTAGTGGATTGACTCTGGTTGTACTGTTCATGTTTCTAATACGATGCGGGGATTCCTTACAACACAAACCCATAAACCAGAATGAAAGATATGTTTATATGGGGAATATAGTGAAGGCTCGAGTTAATGCTATATGGACTTACCTTTTGATCCTTGATACTGTGCGTCACTTAGATTTACTTGAAACTTGTTACGTACCTTCTCTTTCGAGAAATTTAGTTTCTTTGTCTAAGTTAGATAAGACTCGATACTCTTTTAATTTCGGTAATGGATGTTTTAGTTTGTTTAAACATAATTATCTAATTGGTACTGGTACGCTTTGTGATAACTTATACAAACTGAATCTTGATAATCTATTTGCCGAAACACTCTTAACTCTACATCATAATATTGGAACCAAACAAAGTTTGGTGAATGAACAATTTGCTTTCTTGTGGCACAAACGTATAGGTCATATATCCAAAGAAAGATTGGAAAGATTAGTTAAGAATAAAATTCTCTCAAATTTGAATTTTATAGAACTTAACATTTGTGTGGATTGTATTAAAGAAAAACATACAAGACAAAAAAAGAAAGGAGCCACAAGAAGCACTCAACTTCTTGAAATTATACACACTGATATATGTGGTCCTTTTGATATCACATCTTTTAGTAAAGAAAAATATTTTATCACTTTTATTGATGATTTTTTACGTTATGGGTATGTCTATTTGATGCATAAAATATCTCAAGCGATAAATGCCTTAGAGGTCTTAAAAACTGAGGTTGAAAGACAACTAGATAGAAAGGTGAAAATAATCAGGTCAGATAGAGGTGGTGAATATTATGGAAGATATGATGAAAATGGACAACACACAGGTCCATTTGCCAAATTCCTCGAAACATATGACATATGTGCTCAATACACAATGCCTGAAACACCACAACAAAATGGTGTAGCAGAAAGGCGTAATCTTACATTAATGGACATGGTTAAGAGTATGTTAAGTAATTCATCTTTACCTCTTTCATTGTGGATGTATGCTTTAAAGACTTTCATTTACTTACTTAATAGGGTTCCTAGTAAAGTAGTTCCAAAGACTTCTTTTTTTGAACTATGGACTAGTAGGAAACCTAGTTAAGTGTAACACTCAGAAAATTAGTAGGTGAAACTAGAGCCTTACGTTAGAGTTTTTGAGTTTGATGTGTGGTTTAGAATTGTAGAATGGCTTCCCGAACTTAGGATGAGGGGTTTAGGGGTTAAACATCAAAGTACAACCCCTCAAGGATCAACCAAGGGTCTTTGATGAGAACCCTAAAGCCTAACCCCCAAGAGTCCCCAAGACTGCCCAAAAAAGGGCCACCTACGGCCAGTAAGTGGACCCACACCCCGTAGGTGGGGGTCGTGGGTCAAGCCCTCACAGTTGAGCTGCAGGTCATGACCTACGGACCTGCAGGACGGCCAGTAGGCCCACCTACGGACCGTAGGTCCCAGGCACAGGTCATTCCTACAAAATCTACCAAATCTCAGCCAAGGGAGGGGCATTTTAGGTAATTCCTTTTGAGGTTAGTTTGAAGTGAGGTTGTTTTATATTGTTTATATAAACTTATATAAGTACTTTTAAGGCTTTAACCAGCTCATATACTTCATAAAACTCAACTACCCAAATCATAACAAACTTAACCCTTTCCAAAAATCTTCTCTCTAAAAAATCCATTGAAGAAGAAGAAGAAGATCAAGTTAGGGCTTGAAGAGGGGGGGTTTCTCACACGATTTTTTTGGATTTGTTCACCTAAGGTATGGTGGTCTTTGATTCATGGTTAGCTTTCATCCATGAAGTCCTCAAATTCTCAATTTCAAAGTAGAAAAATCTCCAAAACCTAGGGTTTTCACTCCAAGTCATGGATTCTTTATAAATATGTTTTTAATGATTTAATTATATTATATTATGATTGAGTTTCTGTTTTATAGTGGTTTTATGATACAATCTCCCATGAATCCATGAATTACCCTAATTTCTCAAATTGGATCTTAAAGTGTGGGAATTGATTGATATTAATAGAATGTTATAGAATCATGAATATAATTAATTGATTACTTGAATTATGTATTAATTGAGGAGTTTCTATGGTTTTTATGTTGAATTTCCTCCAAGAACCCATGAACTCCCATGTCCCCAATTTGTGATCTTGTGATGCGGGTGAATTATGGTGAGATGAATATTATGAGATTATGTTGTATTAGTTGAATTTTTTGAATCATGTTGTCTTCCATGCTTAATGTAGTAATCCTAAATGTGATTGGTTGAAATTGATCCTTGATCCAAGAGGGGTAAAACATTAGACTTATGCCTAAATGTGGCTTCATGTGTATACTTTATGAACATGATTATAATCTAAGCTAGTATGTGTGTTAAATTGTGTGTGGTTTTATTGTGGAAAGCCTCCACCAACATGACCTATATTATGAGTATTTGAGATCATGTATTTAGTGACTTGATTACTTGAACTATGATTGTATCCATGTCTAATATAATGAATTCTAGATGTGTTGATTGAATATGGTCTTTGGTCCTTAAAGGGGAAATATATGATATTATACATGCTTTATGAAAGTGTGTTCATGCTTTAAGAACATCTTTTGAGAAAGTAAAGTGATAATGACTTTGATGTTATTGTGGTGTTGTTAAAAGTCCATTCTCACACACACACTTACGCATGACTATGAATGAAGAGACCATGATTATAATGATATTATTGTGTTGATTGAAAGTTCATTCTCATAAACACATAATGAGTATATTGTTAAAGTGTTTCTCACATATTAAAGATTCTAGGTTGAAAGTCAGTTTTCACCTAATTGAATCTAACATGAAGACATGGAATGTGAAAGTTCATTCTCACGCATGATCTAATGAGCTATCCTAATGAAACAAGTTAGGATTCAATAAAGACTTCATGTAATTATACCTTTGCATTCAGCCCCATTACAAGCCTTGTAAAGATCTTTTTGATCTTGAGTGAGCTGAAACAAATGTCAATTGGAAAATACGGGCATACCTATGGGTGAAAGCATGCGTAGTGTTCTTCTTTTTGAAAGACTGAGCGTTGCATTTGATTTTGGAACTTTAAATGATTAAACCTTTGTGTATGAATATGGAATCATCCTTTGTGTGAGGGCATTCAAATACTTTTGTTGAGCTTGGACTTGCATTTGAAGCAAGTATTGCGAGCTCGAGAATCTTTGGTAATGGTGTGTCACAACTTGCATCTTTGGGTGCACAATTGATCCTTGCTTGAGTAAATTGAGTCTTGTTGTGTACATTCATGATCGAGTCTTGTTTAGCACTATTTGAGACATCTTTTTGAACTGCTGAATTTGAGTTTTACTTGAGGACAAGCAAGTTTAAGTTGGGGGTGTTGATGAGTCCACACATTTAGGGCTATATTTTGATAGAATTAGTGTCCTCAGATGCATATTTTGTCTCAATATCTGATGACAATACTTAAGTTTCAGGTATTTGGAGTTTGAGGCAAAGCATGGACACTACTTGGCAAGAAGGAACAAAACGGCTGAAAAGAACAAAGAAATGAAGGCCTGAAGATCGCCGAGCCCAGTTGGCGAGTCGCCGATCGGCCTGGAGATCGCCTTTTGTTCCAGTGTGCTGAGCCCTGAAGGAAAAGATCAAGTCGGCGATGAAATAGAGCAGTTGGCGTGTCGCCGAGTAGTTCTGCGAAGCAGTACCATATCGCCCAACGACTCAAAGCGCGAAGAGGCTGAAGGCTAAAGCAAGAAGGCGATGAAATCGACCAAAAGGCGGATCGCCAAGTGTATCCTCTGCAACACAGATTTTCAAACACTATAAATACTTGCTTAAATGGTTAACTTAAAAAAAGTGATAGACAATTATTAATCAGTCTTAGAATATTTTCAGTTTCAAGTTTTAGAGGGTTTTGGAGACTTTGTTCTAAGATCTTGAAGATTCAAAGGGTTTAACTCCAAGAAATTGGACGTGGGTCTCTAAGATTCTTCACTCTTAACGTGTTTTAAGACTTAATTCTTCATACCCAGTTGATGGAAACTAATATTGGTATTGATTGTTACCTCTTTTACATGTCTAGCTAAAACCCCAATTCTTAGAGTGTGATTTTGTGAATATGGGTTAGATTATCTATTGGGTCTTGCTTGTTTATGGTTTATTTGTTGTTTAAATGTGATTTCATTTAGTAGTTGTGTATGAACTTAATGGGATTGTAGTTGCAAATACGATTTCATCTTAGCATTTTTGGCTTGCTCGAGAGAGAGGTCGTAAAACTAAGACTACTAAATTGATAGCCAGGGGTATTGGGTCGACATGGGTTCAGCTCAAGAGAGTGAATCTTAGTCCTTGTCCCACACATTTAGCTCGAGAGAGTGAATGGGCTAAGGCGGAGGCTGTGCTTAATGCGGTAACTCGGTGTTCGAGAGAAATCGAGTTGATTTGGGGTAAGTTGCTCGAGAGAGAATTTACCCCCACTATAGTATAGCCTAGTCATAAATGTTCAATAATTTCCCATCAAAAGGATGTACCCGATAGTTTAGTTTATCCTGTATTCCTATCACATCCCAAGAATCCTGTCTTCATATCTCGATTTCTTATATTTTTGTTTGTTTTTGTTTATTAGCTTAATACAAACCACCCCCATTGATAATTAACGCTTGCGTCACCTTATTAGATTTAATATGTTTTTAATCGTTAATATTTATAGCTATGACTAATTAGAACTATATTTTATTTTTCTATTAATTCTCAAAACCACTCCTTGTGGGAACGATCCTAACCCTTGGTTGAGTTATATCACTACACGCAATCGTATGTCAGTTGAACCAAAATAGTGTCAGTTGATTACTAAACATCAAAATGGTGATGCTTGCATTATGTCTATGTTGGAGGCTATGTTTATGATTATGTTGTTATCCTTTATGCTATGATGATCTATACATGAGTTTCCTTATGGGCTATGCTTTACAACTATATTTCAAAGAGGATGTTCAAAATTGACATATAGCATTGTTTCAACTAAAATGTCCTTTTTTGCATGTTTTAAAGGTTTTTATGCATGACTATCAAACTTAGTACATCTTCGTGCTAACCCATATTTCTTCCACATTTTTCACAAAGTGTAGGATTTGGCGATATCGACTTCCATCCTCGTGGCTAGGATCATAGTAGATCAAGAAGAAGAAGTTTGGTAAGTCCTCATAGTATTCGAGTGCTTGACCACTATGTCCTTTAAGTCTTTCATTTTATGTTTAGAGATTTTGTATGGGTTGCGTCCCAAAGTTGTAGTCTTAATGGTTATAGATGGTTTGAGACAAATGTCACGACCCAAGCCTAGGGCCTAGACGTGACATGGCGAATGAGGAACCCGAAGGAACCCCAAACAAGCCTCTCAAACTTGTCATCACACTTCATCGGTCGCGGAAGTACATTCAACATTAATTAACGGGAAATAGGGACTAAGGGCAAACCATTTCAAAATGACATCATAGAACAAGAGTCAAGCTCATCTACAAAATACTTGTCCAACGCACACCTCTACTTACATAGATAGGATGGGGGCCATGACATACTACCGGCTCCCCTCATAGTCAAAATACAATTGCAAGCTAAAGTCTCAAAACATAGGAGTAGGAAACATAACATAGCCCTCAAATCATTGAGGACTCACCAACAAACTCGGATAAGCACCGTACTAGCCACGTGAATGGAGAGAAGGATCAAGAGTAGTTCCGATCCCTACATGGTGACATCATGTAGGCAAAATATGCGTTAGTACTTGGAATGTACTAAGTATGCGGGGTGCAACACAACAATAGACAAGGACACAATCGAAATACAAGAAATAGTTTCATAGGCATTATGAATAACAATATGAGGATGCATGATCAAAGTGAAGTCAAAACATGTTTAAGTAAATCTATATTAATAGTAGATATCATATGTGTATGCATGATCCAACCAATCTATAACCCCAACTTAGGATGGGGGATGCCGTTCACACCCGGACACCCTGGTGGCAAGGTATAAACCCCTCACATGGTTGATTTTGGTCACACCCCAAGCATCCTAGGTGGTGAGATATAAACCTCTCACATGGTTGATGTTGGTCACACCCCAAGCATCCTAGGTGGTGAGATATAAACCTCTCACATGGTTGTCCGGTTCTTTTCCCCCGGACCGGGCATGGTCATGCAACACTTTATATAGGAAATTCCCATTAGGCTCTAATGCAATCTCACGTATGGAATGAACATATACACAAGCTTAGTTTGTCATCAACACATCTCTGGATTGCCATACATCTCATAACTCAAGCTTTAAAACATCGATTCATCAATTCTCCATAGTTGGACATTTTGTCAAACACCTTGAAGGCATGTAATGGAATCAAAGAGCATGGAAAATAGGGTAGTAATTTTGCAGCCAAACCAGTGAACAACCTACAACAACACCTTTTAACACCCACAATCACATGAAAATCTCCACATCCATTCCAAATTTAGATTCAAGTTCTAGAGTCACAACATGCTCAAAACAATCACTTTTCATGTTTAAAATTCAATGTGCAGGAAATTATTACAAAGAACAAGACTAATTTATGAATCTTAACTTAAACCATGAATTAGTGAGTAGAATAGAGTCTAGGCACTATGGGTGGAAGGACCCATGAGTTCAACACCACATACCTTGAGTTCTTATGAAGGTCTTGAGAGTGTCTTCAATGGAAGCTTGGAACTTGGAGCAAGAGTCTCTTCAATCTTGAGGAAGGTTTTGGATTAGGGTTCTTGAGAGAACTTGAGAGAAAATGTGTCTAAGTATGGGAGAGGTGTTTTGGGAAATGTTTTAGAGATGAGAATTGAACTAATGGTACATAGGAAATAACATATGCCCTTTGGAAAAATGGTCCAACACTTAGAAAAAAAAATGAGGCGGGTGAACAGTAAAAACGCTCACTGGAAATTGCATTTCCTGCCGGACAGATTTTACGAAAATGAGCATAACTTCTTCGTCAGAACTCCGAATGAGGTGAAACGAAGTGCGTTAGGTAGCTAACTCAAAGGGCTTTCCATGGATATGTTATGGGCCAGCCAATTATTTGTGTGCTAGGAGATATGACTCTCCAAAGTAGACCCTCGAAAAAGGCTTCACTTGGAATTTTCGGATTTTGATACGGTTGCTCTAAAATTTGGTTTAGACCCATTTCCCACTCAATTTGACCCCCTAAACAAGAATATGAAGTCGGATTTTCGAAAAACGAAACGAATTTTGTTAGATATAGCTAAACAAGTTTCCGGTAACTTCCGAAGCACATTTTTAAGAACTTTTTGGGTCATTTCAACAAAGTATTGACTTTCACTTGTTTTTATAAAAGACTTCGATTGTAAAAGAAAAGTTTTAAATTCCTCACCATTTTCTATTATCTTATGTTATGATATGCTATGAGGCTTTTCGGAGTCTTGTATGCCGGGTTACATCTAGGGGGTACTCTTGGGTCGTGACAAACATGGTATCAGAGCACAAGATTTTGGGATGGTTATAGGATTGTCTCAAACCACGTCTAGTAGAGTCTTGTTCATAGTGTGAAGTGCGCCACATTTATGAATAGGAGGCTTTTGGATATTAGGAAAATCTCACTTCTTCATTCTCTAAGTCGTGCCATAGAGTTTAACTCTGTAACATCTCTCTCCTACTCCTTATCTAATGGTCTTTAGGATATGACCACTTGAAGGGCTCATGCTACAAGGATCGAGGGAGAAAAGGTTAGTAGTGATGCAAATTATGGTTATATGACTAGATGGGACTTGATATGATAGGTTTAGATGATTCCTTTGGTACATAGGTTGCATTATGGTTTTGTGTGTTGTTGGTAGAACCAGACTTAGATATGATGAATTTTAGGGTGTGTTAGAGGATTTGATGAATAGTGGTGTTTAAAGTGATGCCTAGAGGTGTTGAGTGAGTAGACTCCTTTAAAAGGGAGTAGAAGTGTAATTCACTATGGTTTAGAATCACCTTGTGTGATGGGTGTGAAGGATTAGTGATAACTTGGTCCAACCTTAGAGTTGAAAGAAATGGTGCTTAGAAAAGTCCGTTTAGGTTTACTCCCAAGGGGGAGATAGTGTGCTTAGATAGCAAGGTCGTTGAGTGTTTTAGATGTTCATGATTTGGATTGGCTTGAAATTTTCACCTTGAGAGGTGCAGTGAGTTTGAGAAGTTTAGTCCCGGTTGGGTAGGCTCATATGAGATCTTAAGTGGTGTTGGTTAGGTTGCTTGTGAGCAAGACTGCTTAAATGAGAACCTCTCTAATTTAGAAGTTCCGGTAAAGGTCATAGACCGACAAGTTAAGAAATTGAAGAGTGAGGGAATTGTTTTCATAAAGATGTGAAGGAGTGGTTTTTGAGTGAGGGTGCTACATAGGAGGCCAAGGGCAAATGAGATGTTCCGATACCCTTATCTTTCCTTCTATTCCTCCTTTATCTTGAGAGGATAAGTTTTCCTTGACTTGTTTCATGATTGTGGAGTCATGTGTGATTTATGTGTTTCCATGGTCTCCTTATGTTATGCATGTCCTTGATGATTTCATGTTTAGAAAGAAAATGAGTTTTCATAATTAATGTGTTTCTCATGTTGATGTGCATTTAGTATGAGTTGCCTAGATGCTTCATGAGATGAATTGTTGAAAATGCTTAAATGTGCTTTTGAGAGTAATTGCATAATTTTCTCCATGATGTTATGATGAACATGCTTTGAGTTGGAGAAGGTAGTTCCTCCCATGAATATTGAAATGATGAAGTTTTCATGCATAACGGGTTGTTAGATGTAGTTCCTACTCCCTTGTGTTGCATTGAACATGTTGAGATGGAGTTGATGTTTCCTCCTTTGAATTGTGCCTTACTTTAATGTTTCGTGCATGATGGGCTAATAGTCTTGAGCCTTTAATTCCATAAGGTGTCTAGATCGTCATTCGAGGACGAATATTCCCAAGGAGGAGATATTGTAACACCCGAAAAACTAGTAGGTGAAACTAGAGCCTTACATTAGAGTTTTTGAGTTTGATGTGTGGTTTAGAATTGTAGAATGGCTTCCCAAACTTAGGATGAGGGGTTTAGGGGTTAAACGTCAAGGTAAGATCACCCAAGGACCAACAAAGGGTCCTCCTCGCCTAACCCCCAAGACTCCCCAAGGCTGCCCAAAAAAGGGCCACCTATGGATGGAACCAATGGTCAGTAGGTGGACCCATGCCCCGTAGGTGGGGGTCGTGGGTCAAGCCCTCAAAGTTGAGTTGCAGGTCATGACCTAAGGACCTGTAGGACGGCCAATAGGCCCACCTACGGACTGTAGGTCCGAGGCGTAGGTCATGCCTGCAAAATTTGCCAAGTCTCGGCCATGGGAGGGGAATTTTAGGTAATTCCTTTTGAGGTTAGTTTGAAGTGAGGTTATTTTATATTGTTTATATAGACTTATATAAGTACTTTTAAGCCTTTAACCACCTCATATGCTTCATAAATCTTAACTATCCAAATCATAACCACCTTAACCCTTTCCAAAAATCTTCTTTCTAAAAACTCCATTGAAGAAGAAGAAGAAGATCAAGTTAGGGCTTGAAGAATGGGACTTTCTCAGATGATTTTGTTGAATTTCCTCACCTAAGGTATGGTAGTCTTTGATTCATGGTTAGCTTTCATCCATGAAGTCCTCAATCTCAATTTCAAAGTACAAAAGTCTCCAAAATCTAGGGTTTTCACTCCAAGCCATGGATTCTTTCTAAAAATATTTTCAATGATTTAATTATCTTAAATTATGATTGAGTTGCTGTTTTATGATGGTTTTATGATAAAATCTCCCATGAATCCATGAATTACCCTAATTTCTCAAAGTGGATCTTAAAGTGTGGGAATTGATTGATATTAATAGAATGTTATAGAATCATGACTATAATGAATTGATTGCTTGAATTGTGTATTAATTGAGGAATTTATATGGTTTTAATGTTGAATTTCCTCCATGAATCCATGTCCCCAATTTTGGATCTTGTGATGTGGGTGAATTATGGTGAGATGAATATTATGAGATTATGTTGTTTTAGTTGAATTTTTTGAATCATGTTGTCTTCCTTGTTTAATGTAGTAATCCTAAATGTAATTGGTTGAAATTGATCCTTGATCCAAGAGGGGTAAAACATGAGACTTGTGCCTAAATGTGGCTTCATGTGTATACTTTATGAACATGTTTATAATGTAGGTTATTACGTGTGGTGAATTGTATGTGGTTTTATTATGGAAAGACTCCACCAACATGACCATATTATGAGTAGTTGAGATCATGCATTTAGTGACTTGATTACTTGAACTATGATTATATCCATGTCTAATATAATGAATTCTAGATATATTGATTGAATATGGTCTTTGGTGCTTAAAGGGGAAATATATGATATTATACATGCTTTATGAAAGTGTGTTCATGCTTTAAGAACATCTTTTGAGAAAGTAAAGTGATAATGACTTTGATGTTATTGTGGTTTTGTTGAAAGTCTATTCTCACACACCTACTTATGCATGACTATGAATGAAGAGACCATGATTATAATGATATTATTGGGTTGATTGAAAGTTCATTCTGATAAACACATAATGAGTATAATGTGAAAGTGTTTCTCACATATTAAAGATTCTAGGTTGAAAGTCAGTTCTCACCTAATTGAATCTAACATGAAGACATGGACTGTGAAGTTTATTCTCACGCATGATCTAATGAGCTATCCTAATGAAACAAGTTAGGAATCAATAAATACTTGGGAATTATGCCTAGTACCGAGTGGATATTGAAAATGAGATAGAGGCTCTCCCGTTAATAAAGGTCGGGTTTCTAAAGCCTTCTTGTCAATAAACTCCGGTTCTCTAAACGTAATCTCATGAGATGGAAACTCCCCCGTTAAGTAAGGTTGGGTTTCTAGAAGCATTCTCCTTATCCCATAAACTACGTGCCCCCATAGGCTATTTAGCTATTGCATCCATTTCCAAGCTAATACATTTTAGTTTTACCTTAGGCAAGTAGGACAACCCTTTTCGATGTGGGGCATACACCGAATTCCATGCAAGCTCTCATGGTGTATGTCGGTTAAGTCTAATTCCCATATGGTCAAGTCTAAGATGAACTATGGTTACTCAAGAATCTCTACAAAGTGTGGGTGGGGGGTATGGGACTTCATCCATGCATTGCACAAGTAGGTTTTGAGAGTAGTCATGGTGTGCTCCTCAATGTATAATGACTTATGAGATGATGAGTGCTTAAGTTGGATTGTTGCTATGAGTTGCTTTCCTTGACATGACTTATTAAACATGAATGTTTCATTGTCTATGAGTATTAACTATCGATGAGATAAAAGCATGATAGGCATGAGCATGGTGGCCTAAAAGTGGTACTTAGTGTAGATGGGATTATGGGATCTTATCTATGCATTGCACAAGTATAACTTAGGGTTACTTATGAAGTGGTTATCTTATCAAATGAAAATATAAGTAGTTTACTGTGTGTATGAACCATGCCTTATGATAAGTGATGCTTGCATTATGACTATGTTGGAGGCTATGTTTATGATTATGTTGTTATCCTTTATGTTATGATGATCTATACATGAGTTTCCTTATGGGTTATTCTTTCCAACTATATTTCAAAGAGGATGTTCAAAATTGACATATAACATGGCTTCAATTAAATGTCCCTTTTTGAATGTTCTAAAGGTTTTTATGCATGTCTATCATACTTAGTACATCTTCGTGCTAACCCATATTTCTTTTATATTTTTCACAAAGTGTAGGATTTGGCGATATCGACTTCCATCCTCGTATGATCATAGTAGATCAAGAATAAGAAGTTTGGTAAGTCCTCATAGTATTTGAGGGCTTGACCACTATGTCCTTTAAGTCTTCCATTTTATGTTTAAAGCGTTTGTATGGGCTGCGTCCCAAAGTTGTAGTCGTAATGGTTATAGATGGTTTGAGACAAAGTATAGACTTTCGCTTGTTTTTATAAAAGATATCGATTGTAAGAGAAAAGTTTTAAATTCCGCACCATTTTCTATTATCTTATGTTATGATATGCTATGAGGCTTGTATGAGGCATTTCAGAGTCTTGTACGCCATGTTACATCTAGGGGGTACTCCTGGATCGTGACATTAAGGCACCTTCATGTTTGGAGTTGCCCGACAGAAGTTAGAGTTTATAACCCATAAGAAAAGAAACTGGATTCAAGAACAATCAGTGGTTTCTTCATTGGTTATCCAGAAAAATTAAAAGGGTATAGATTTTACTGTTCTAATCACAGTACACGAATAGTTGAAACTGGAAATACTAGGTTTATTGAGAATGGTAAAGTTAGTGGGAGTGAAGAACCACGTAAAGTGGAAATTAAAGAAGTTAGGGTGAGAGTTCCTCTACCTTTTACTTCTTTTAAAGTTGTTTTTCCTGAAGCTGTTGTACAACCTAACAATCAACAAGAAAAACAAATCGATGCTTCTGTTAATCTCAATGAAGTGATAATTAATGAACCCCGTAGTAGATGTACCACAAGAAGTAGATTTAAGAAAATCTCAAAGATAAAAGAGATTTCTTATTTCTGGTGATTAGTTGTTATATCTACACAAGTCAAAAATTGATTTGGGAATTGATAATGATCCAGTTTCATTTTCAGAAGCTATTGAAAGAAATAATTTTGATAGATGGATAAATGCTATGAAAGATAGATGAGTTGAAATCTATGGTACATAATGAAGTATGGGACCTTGTTGAATTACCAGAAGGTTGCAAAAGAGTTGGGTGTAAATGGATCTTTAATACCAAACGTGACTCAATTTGCAACATTGAACGTCACAAGACCAGACTTGTTGCAAAAGGTTTCACTTAAAAGATGTTATCAACTATAAAGAGACATTTTCACCCGTTTCTAGAAAAGTTTCACTCAGAATTATAATGCTTTAGTAGCTCATTATGACATAGAGTTACATCAAATAGATGTGAAAACAATTTTTCTAAATGGAAATTTAGAGGAAGAAGTTTATATGAATCAACCTGAGGGGTTTTCTATTAAAGGAAAGGAACACATGATGGGTAAGCTTAAGAAGTCAATATATAAACAAGCTTTTCGACAATGGTACCTTAAGTTTAATGAAACTATTGTCACCTTTGATTTAAGAAAAAACACTGTTGATCGGTGTATATATCTGAAGATCAGTGGGAGTAAGTTTATTATGTTAGTTCTGTATGCTGATGACATTTTGCTTGCTACCTATGATCTTGGTTTGTTGTATTATACCAAGCAATATTTCTCTAACAACTTTGACATGAAAGATATGAGAGAGGCATCCTATGTGATTGGAAAGAAATATTTCGAGATAGATCACAAGAATTATTGGGATTATCTCAGAAATCCTATATTAATAAAGTGTTAGAGAGATTTAGAATGGAAAAATGCTTATCAAGTCTTGTTCTAATTCAGAAAGAAGATAAATTTAGTCTCAATCAATGTCTAAAGAATGAATTGGAACATAAGCAAATGAAATATTTCTTATGCATTAATCGTTGAGAGCCTAATGTATGCCCAGACATGTACGAGACCAGACATCAGTTTTGTTGTTGGAATGTTGGGTCGTTATCAAAGTAATCCAGTAATGGAACATTGAAAGGCTGCAAAGTAAGTGTTGCGATACTTACAAGAAACGAAAGATAATATGCTCACTTATAGAAGATCTTATCATCTTGATGTGGTTGGATATTTAGATTCATATTATGTTAGTTGTGTGGATACAAGAAAGTCCACATTTGGATATTTGTTTCAGTTAGGTGGAGGAACAATATCATGGAAGAGTATGAAGCACTCTGTTATAACGACATCCACTATGGAAGCCGAGTTTGTGGACTGCTTTGACGCCACTGTTCAGGCTAATTGGCTGCAGAACTTTATTTCAGGACTTGGACTAGTCGACAATATTTTCAAGCCGCTGAAAATTTATTGTAATAATACTGCAACAATCTTCTTCTCTAAGAACGATAAGTATTCAGTGGATGTCAAACATATGGAATTGAAATACTTTTCGGTTAAGGAAGAAGTCCAAAAGCATAAAGTGACAATTGAACATATTAGCACAAAACTTATGATTGTCGATCTTTTGACGAAATGATTACCACCCAAAAAATTTGTTGAACATGTTGAAAGAATGGGTATTATTGATGGCAATGAATGACTTTATGTAAAGATTTTATCATGTTCATGCAAATTGACACTTTGAGCTCGATATATATATGTTTTTGTTGTTACCTGTTTTCTCTTGTATACGTAATATTGAGAATGATGATGACAGGTTCTGACTTAGATAAACTATTCTAAGCATTATTGTGGACCTATTATGCATTTGAAAGGTTGTGTTAGGTAATAGGCTAATATTGTAGTGCATGGAAGGGACTATGCCAAATAAAGTAGTGTACAACTGCCATGACTCATATTAGTTGATTTACTTAATGACGACGAATGATGTTGGATTGAACATTAATTGTGCACATGACAATTAACATGCATATTAAACCATTAAGTTAAAGTTCGTGCACCAAGTGGGAGAATGTAAATTTCTATGGCCCACGTAATTATATTTTGGTTTAATAATTAATATATGTTAAATCCTAAACATATGTGGAGAAGTGAGGAAGTTACCTAGTAACTTCCAACTACCCATTAAGTGGGGAGTTACTTGGTAGTTTTAAAACTACCCATCATCTCCACTACTCACCATGATGGAAAGTGGGAATAATGTTTAAAACTCTCTTATTAAAAGGGCCCTCTCTCTGCCATAAATATATAGTCTTATCTATCAAAGCTATTCATAAAGCATAAGGCAAGAGAGAGAAACAACTTCTGAAGAACAACAAAGAAAAAGACTTCCGCTCAATTCAAGTCAAGATTCTCGAAAAACACTATAGTTGATTCGGGTATGTATTCATGACTGAATTATTATAGTAATAGATTTATATGAAAATCATATAGTTCTACGATCCTGAATAACTGATAGGATTTATGAATGTTTAGTTTGTTTATGTTTTCACGATCCATTAAATCCTTACAATTAAAAGATACTCACAAACACAAAGTAATTCTAGTGGTTGAGGGTCTGTTGTTCTGTGGGAGAAGTGCACCAACCACAACAGGTGTTGCAGAGCTGCAGGCTATAATCAACTATTGTTTTAATGTACGGACACTCTCAATTTCGTCTAGAATCAGGTCCAAAGTTTGTTAAATCATCAAAACTTCAGAGACAACTTGAAATAATAGAAACACACACACACACACACACATATATATATATAATGTATTTATAATAATAGTATAGAAAGCAAAACTAAAGTAGAGACCATGAATAAGTCATAATTTCACCATACATTCCCTAATGGCTTATGTGTATGATGACTTTACAGTTATAATATAATCACATTCGAAGTAGCGAAATGACAAAAGTATTGCTTCTTTCCCATGCAAAACTATTCTAGTTCCTTCTAAATCCTCGAGACTAATTCAAAAGTTTAAGGGCTATATGGATTGGTAAAAATATGACGAACATTCTGATGGACATATACACATGAAACTGAAAATCATAACAATGTAATAAAGGGATCCGGAGACAAGGCCTAGAAATTTTAAAATAGGTGTGGGCAACTTCTTTGTTGCTCCATCCTCAAACCTCATTCCAAACACTCAACTCATATAGAAAATCAAATAGGTTGATGACATGCAGTTGAAGATAGACTTGTGATAATTGATAACGCTCAACTACACTTCATCTAATTCTAAGTATAGGCGATCACAATCTAGTATAAACCCAACGAAGAGTTGGAATCGATCACATGGAGTGATACGGTAGATAATTTAATTACGAAGTGATAGGCATGTTCTAATCAGTTGTAGGAATATAAATTATTGACCAGGGATGTGAATATTTGTCAAAACAATTTGAAGAATTATGTATTGAAAAGGGTATTATCAGACAGTTAACTACTCCTTATACACCACAACAAAATTGTGTAGCTGCAAGAAGGAATAGAATATTATTGGACATGACAAAATCAATGATGGCGTAGGCGAATTTGTCTATCTCTTTCTGGGGAGATGCATTATTGACTGCGGCTTACATATTGAACAAAGTGCCTTCTAAATCAGTGTCTTCCACTCCTTATGAACTTTGGACTGGTCATAAAACAAACCTGAATGATCTACGACAATGGGGTTGTGCAACATATATTAAAGATCATTTTGGTAAGTTTGGTAAAATAAGTTTAAAAGGAAAGAAATGAATCTTTATAAGGTACTCTGAAAGCTCCAAAGGGTATGTGTTCATTGATGAACTGGAGGATGGAAGTATTACTGAAATTGTATCACGGGATGTCAGATTTTTGCAAAATAATTTTCCCAAAAAGGGAAAAATAGATGAAGTTGAGCCTCTCTACGAAATGTTGAATTCAGAAAATCAGGTAATATTTTCAGACATACTTGATAATTCAAAAGATCAAGAAATTATTCCTGGTCCAAGTGGGAGTTATGAATCCCAAAATCCTATAAGGAAATCTTAACTTCAAATACGTAAGAGTACAAGAAAAGGTGTACCTAAATGATTTTAGGAGATTGAGGATTATGTTTTCTTGGTTTCTCCTATAGAATTGGATGAACCTAATTCTATAATTAAGGCCTTATCAAGCCTTATAAGAGATGAATGGTTAAAATCGATAATTGAAGAACTAAAGTCCATGCAAACCAATAAAGTCTGATATCTAGTTGACCTTCCTAAGGAACGTAAAACTATTGGGAATAAATAGATTCTCAATGTTAAACGCAAATCGGATGGGTCAATAGAAATACACAAAGCATGATTGGTGGCAAAAGGTTTTACTCAAGAAGTTGGAATAGACTATGAGGAAACTTTTTCACTAGTTGTGAAGTTTACCTCCATACGATTACTTTTAACTATTGTTGAACATTTAAATCTAGAATTACACCAAATGGATCTGAAGATTGCTTTTCTCAATGCAGAATTAAACGAGGAAATCTACATGGAACAACCAGTAGGTTTCATTGTTAAAGGCCAAGAAAATGAAGTTTGTAAATTGAAAAGATCTATTTATGGCCTAAAGCAAACTTCAAGGCAGTGGTACCTAAGATTTCATAAGGAGGTGATGTCATTTGATTTCACCATGATCAATGAAGACCATTGCATCTATGTGAAAATTTTCAATGGAAATTTTGTAATTCTTTCTCTGTACGTAGATGATATTTTATTAGCTGAAAATAATTTGGAGTATGTGAAAGTTTTCAAGTCATGGCTTTCAAAGTCATTTGATATGAAAGATTTGGGTGAAGCAGACTATATATTGGGTGTTATGATCCAAAGAGATTGTTCCAAGAAATTTTTGAGTTTATCTCAAGAAACTTATATTAAGAAAATATTGGAACATTTTCGAATGAATAGTTGCAAATCCATGGATACTCCTGTAGTAAGGGGTGAAATATTAAGCCTTGAAATGTGTCCAAAGACTAAAAAAGAAAAGGAAGACATGTCTCGAGTTCCTTATTCTAGTATTGTCGGGAGTTTGATGTATGCTATGATGTGTACTCGCCTAGACATTTGTTATGATGTGAGTCTGGTTAGCAGGTATCAATCCAATCCTGGAAGAGATCATTGGAAAGCAGTAAAGAGAATATTGCAATAGCTGAAGGGAACTGCGGATCATACACTATTTTATAGTGAATCTGATTTATTCATAAGATGTTATGCAGATGCTGATTGAGACGGTGACTAGAATGATAGAAAATCAACATCCGATTATGCTTTCTTATTAAATAGTGGTGCTATTTCATGGAAAGGTAAAAAAGCAAACTTGCAAAACTCTTTCCCCCATGGAATTTGAATTCGTGACTTGTGCGTCTGTAGTACAAGAAGTTGTTTGGTTAAAGAGATTCTTTGAACATTTGAGTATTACAAAGAATTCTAAGGGTCCCATGATTCTATACTGTGATAGTCAAGTGGCTATCACATACACGAAGGATCCTAAGTATCACACCAAAACCAAACATATTTAAATCAAGTATAACTTTGTGGGAGACATAGTGACAAGTGGAGAAATAACTTCGCAATACATTCCTACACGTGAAATGATAACCGATCCTTTTACGAAGGCCATCTCTAAAGACTTGTTTGAAAAAACATGTTAGGGCTCTAGGTTTGCGTAAGATTTAATGATATTTCAGTATTGTAAAATAACTTGATTGTTATAATATTCTCTTCTATATAATTCTATTGAATTTATGTTCAAATGTTATATGCATGTGATATTTTTTAAATAATAAAGTGTGTCAAACAAGTCGCGAGATTGTCTCTCTCACATGAGAAATCGTCTCTTATGTCGAGGAACATGAAGAGATGTGTTTTGACAGCCTATTATGACTTGTTTTATAAGCCAGAGAAGTGTTTCTCTAAGAAAATGAGTTTAGGGATCACTGAAGAGAGAAACTAGGGTTAAACATCTCGAGGTGTTTAGACCAAGGTCTGTACGATGTTGGATAATCAAAAGAATGAGACACATACACCCATATAAGGTGAAAATATCGTAGCACGTGTTTCATACCATGTGTGTCAAGCGATCAATGGGTCAATGAAAGAATGGTTCCCTGCTTCTTCATTGTGTGAGACCCCGAAAAGTTAAAATGACTTTTCAATGAAATACCCTTTGAACTTTTGTTGTTTCTTGAAGTTTCAATCGATGTTGCTACTTTAGCATGTTACTAATATCCATGAATAATTTGGCAATGCAGTGCATGTCTAGGAAACGAAGTGAATAGGAACATATAGATTCAAGTAGAAAGGAAAGACAATTAATTGAATAATAAACTTATATACACAAGCTGACTATTGCACTAACCATATTGGTATTGAGTGTAATTGTGCGTATAAATTTAATCATTAACTCGAGTTAACCTCTTTACGAGGATGAGAGATCGAATAAGTAACTACTGAAGTAGTGAACGAAGTTTGGGCTATTGTAAGTAATAGTGTCCCTAAATTAATAGTGAATTCTTTCCATATGTGATTGAATTCCTATGTAGGGCTTGTAAGCCTTAGCACTCACAGGTCGCATGAACTATTTGTCGTATGAATTGTGTGTTTAGTTGATATCATATTGATTTGGGTCTTGTCCACCATGTGCGAAGTGAGAGATGTAAGTTTTGGGTTATGGGTCGCCCATATGGATTGACCCGACCCGATTATTTTTTCTTTTTTGAAGAAGAGATAAGCACCAATTTGAAAAAAGTATACTGATTTCCCTTTTTTAAATGAGCGTTGAATGCTTTTCAGAAGAAAAGTATCAGGAACACAAAAACAGAAAAAAACAGAGGGAGAAACAGAAAAGAAATTTCTATCTTCTTCAGTGATATTAACAAAACAAAAGTGACATTTAATTTGTGGAAACATAGCTTGGATTTCTTGAGACTTAAAGTTGGACTTGAAGCAACCTTTCACGAGACTTCATCATCATTCCGCTGTTGTTAACAAGTACACATTCTCGTTCCTGTTACGATAATCTAACATGGTGACTAAAATCTTCATTATTTATATTTCGCAATAATTGATATGAGATACATATGCCTGAAAATTAGTATTATAAGTGATTGCAAGTTCCTGCTCAAGGTTAGGTTGTTCAAAATATTGAGAAATGAAATTAAAAAATGCTATTGATTATCAATAATGTGTTATTGATTGAACCATTTCAATTTATTTAAAAATCAAATTGTCAATTCTGTAATGATTAAGGGTTCTTTGTTAATGGATTAACTGATAATCTAATAATAATTAAGTCATCCCCTGAAGAGAGATGGCGACATGGTGTGACATTATATTATTAGGAGTATACAATAAAGTCGAAACTTACTCAATAATCGAATCAACTGTATGTTGCTACTATCTACTACGGGTGTGTTTCCAGAGGCGAAGCCAGAATTAAGAGTTTGGGGGTTCAAAATTTCTTCAAAAGTTGTCAATCAATTTTATTAGGGGTTCACAAATTAATATACATATATATTTGATTAATTTTCTATTACAAATATAGGGTCGACGGAAAAGCTACTGGGTTCATCCGAACCCATGAGCCCCACCTAGGTCCCCTCTGTGTGTTTCCATTTTGTACTGCACTTTTAATCTTCAATATTCAAGTGCATGTAATTGTGTTTCTATATAAAAATAACATGACAATTAACTATAAGTACTATTCACTTAATATGCGCATTAAGGTGTTTTTTTTATTGAAATATGCAGGTGTTATTTTGATATATTAGTTTCAGTGATTATTTTAATTTTAAAAAATTACTTAGTCCAATTTACTTTTAATTAAGAACTTCATTAATGGTTAATTTAATTGATAGCTAAAGGTCTTTAGAGAAATTTAAAAGTTATGGGTTCAAAATTTTATTTTTAAAATTATTGGGTTCTAAAGCTTTATCTCGAACATATTATTTTCTTATTATTTTTTTTCTTTCTAAAAGCATACCTGTAGGCTGTAGGTACACCAAACAATGAATATGTGACATATCATCATATACAATCTTATAATTAAACCATAGTTGATACTCCCTCCGTCGTTCTTTTTATGTGTCATCTCTTTCTATATTCTATAAATAGTTGGTCTATAATACTTGTCATTTCATAAAATCAATGCATAAATTACCATATTATTCTTTTTATACCCTTGTGAGTTATAGCTTTGAAAATATATATTTGATCAACTTAGAAAAGCTAAGTAAATGATTCATGTTCATTAGTTAAATTAATTAATCAAAATAAATTAATTCATATTTATTGATTGAAAACTTGAGTTTCAAAAAAATTAAATAAGGGTAGAATAGTAAACTTACTTAGTTTCTTAATGCACGTAAAATCTAAAGTGGTGACATATAAATAGAAACAGAGGGAGTACAATCATATCATTAAACCATCTTATTGGTAAACAAAGGATTATTGGGCATGTGCATTAATTTGTCTGAGTAATTTGAACACTACGGCACGAAGTGAGTATTTTGACAAATGCAAAATTGACAATACGGCACGCAGTCATTATTTTATTTTTAATTTATAAAGGTCAAATTAATATAAACCAGTATGGAGACAACGTCATATTAGTTTTTCACCTCTTATGTGCCATTCAGAACATCATCACAAACCCAATCTGCCACTTTGGGGCGGTTTTAATTATGAAACTTGTAAATATTGATGGTTTGGATTGTACTTTTAGGCATTAAATAAAGCTAAAATGTATATATACAATCAAATTTGCATAAATTTTGACATCTCACCAATATAAATATAATATATATAGTTCACTTTTACTATACTTCTTTCGTTATCTTTTACTTGTCATTTGTAATGTATGTTAAGAAAAATACTACTCCTTCTATCCCAATTTACGTGACCGTTTTTGTTTTTCGAAAGTCAAACAATTTAAGTTTGACCGGAAATCTATGCATGAAATCTTCAATTTTTTTGAAATGAAATTTATATATTTGTAAACTATGTAAAAAGTACTATAATTCACCATAATTGATAATTCAAAATGCTTAAAAGATCAATGAAAAATTTACAGTCAAAGATAAATTTATTTGAATTTCGAAATTTGAAAAGTAGTCCCACATAAAATGAAACGGAGGGAGTAGTTTTCTTATAAAATCAATTACTTCCTTCCCCAAATCATTTCGCAAGACCTAGAACTATGCATCAAATACATATGTATTATAGTAAGATAATCATATTTATTATTTCAATATTTCTTAAAGAACGTACACAGCTTAAAATTGACCAGTAGAAATGAACTAGTATTTCTCGTCACGAAGAGAGTTATTTTCACGTTTTAAGACATTTGCTTCATTCCTTAAAACCAGCCTGTCACAGTGGCAGTTTCCGTACACGCGAGATTTCTCCCGATTGTGCGGCAATCAAGATTCACATATATCTTTTATTGCTTCATTAATATATTCTCAACGCGTACTAATAACGTATGCAAGAACACACGAGTCCAATACTTAGGCTAAAAATGAGTTAATATTTAATAAGTCACTCTATTTAGTATTAATAAAATTACTTAACTTAGGCTTTTATCTTTCAAAATTACTTAATAAAATTTATCATTAAAAAACAAAAAAGGGCCAAATATATCCCAAGTTCAAATCTCAGAATTTTTATGGTATAGCAAACATGTAATATTGTATTAGAGATTTTAAAAAAATAAAATTTAATGTCGGATCATAGACCCCATTTAATGCAAAATATATATAACATCATTTTGTACAAGACCACGCCCAAAAGTGGCCTGGTCCAATAAGACAAAAATGAAAATAAGAAAAAAGAACCAAATAAATAAAGAAGTGGAAATGCTACTCTACATATCTTGAACAAATCTTCTGGAAGAAGCCGGTCATAGAGGAAGGCAAGGTTGCTGTCATTTTCCGATCCCCAAAGGAAGCACCATAATTAAACGTGTAAGCTACTTGTTGTCGTTCAACCCCCCGAGAAAACACCACTATCAACTTGGAAGGTAATCTCCATCTTCACTTCTAGCTGAAAGTAAAAAGAAATTCACTCTTCTCTATCTTGCAATAGGAGCTAGGATCCTCAGAGCTTCAAGATTGATGAGTGTTCTCTGAGCGACCTCATAGAGGATCTTGCCTCATGTAAGAAATTATTAAATACTACTAGATCTATTGATATCGTCACTATGCATGCACTAGATCATTTCTTTATGCTGAAGTAATGGAACAAAACAATCTACAGTCAATTCTAATTTTATGTATAAGTTTTCTAAACTAAAATTTGATGGATTGAATCTCAAAAGAAATTAATAATATCATCTAAATTTTAGTCTAAAACATAAATCACACTTTTAGAGGACAATCTTGAAAGATATGATACAATGTAATTTCTTTGCAGATTCAAAAGACACTACAATATAGATAATAAAACAGGTATCCAATATTAATAATAATGTATTGGTCAGGTATTCCTTGGACACCTCAGAGCTCTTACCAGATACAAAACACTAAACAATAACAAAATTTCTTCAGACATTACTGTAGTCACTGAATACTATTCTATAAACTTTTATGCCTCTAAAAAAGTTGAATCTGCATCAAGTAGTAAATCAACAAATTGTTCCGCTAAAAATCTTCAGATATTAGGAGTACCATCTTTATCCATGTATATAATCTTCATTCCTTCATTGAGAACTTATTGTACATAATTAATCAGATAGTTACCTGGAAAATCAAAAACTAAGTTAGCAAAATAATCAGTAGGAGTATTTCCTTCCTCGAGGAAATGTTGTACTCTTGTGGACACAATTCCCTTCAAATTCTGAATGAAGCTGACTTCCAAATCCACACTCCATGGAGTTTCCCACTGTCCCTCTAGAATATGAACCATTGCCAAAGAATCAGTCTCAATAATAATCTGAGACAATATATTGTCTCTACAAAACACCAAGCATTCTCTTATGGCTATGGCTTCCACAATCAAATTTGTGGTCTCCTGAAGTTTGACCCCTTTAACTACAATTATATTTCATTCATGATCCCTAATACAAAAAAGCAGTTGAACTAGGTCTAAGGCTGCCCTTAGAAGCACCATCAATATTACCTTTAAGCCAATTTATCGGAGGTGGAACCCATTTCACCACTTTGAAGTTATAGACTACTCTATACCCTTCCAGATACTGCACAATTAGAGACCATTTATTCAAACCAAAATTACCCTTACATGTGTGCTTAATGAACTTCAGAATAGTGTTATTAATTTCCCAAATTACCTTTCCAATAAATTAAGATCCACCATTTAGTATAATATTTCTCATGTTCAACAAAAACCACATTATAAATATAGAAATAGCCTGATAAATAAGCTTTATCCTATCATTACAATCAGTGGACCACTATCTTCTAACCATCTATTTTACATTCAACATGGCCCCAATTATTCCAGCAGCTCCAGAGTAATAAGACCATATTTTGCTTGCAATCTCTCTTCTCAAGAACGAATGATTAGTAGATCCATTCTGATGAATGTTACAACACCTGCAATTCATAGAGATATTAGGATTCCAAGCATGTATTAAGTTACCCACATGTACTTTACCTCGCCAAATTCTTCAGGCTAGAAATGAGAACTTGAAAGGTAAACCTTTCACCAATAAAGATTTGAAATCATCACTGACATTCTCCTTTTCCTTAACACTTCTTAAACACTCTTAACATTGAAATATCCAGTACTAGATTTGGTCCACCAGGATTTTCCTGCTAAATCTCCCTGTTGTAGAAACCTCATATTATGTTTGATATGATCCACTACATATTCAGGAACAACATTCTGAAGAGCATCAAAATCTCATCCCTCCTCATTAGTAAGGTTCCCTATAGCTTATTGGAGAAAATAGTAATGCTCTTCCAACGTATTTGCCGATTTCCAACGTATTAGCCAATTTTCAACTGCACACCTATATTTTATTAGGGTCATATTACCCCTCCACCTTCTCTGAGCTACTTTAAAAAGAAATAAATTGGACCTTAAAACACAATATTCATTCTATGTCTTGTGATGAAATACACATGTATTTAACTAGTTAATTTTATTTTTCTAAAACAAATTTTCCTCCTTCTTCAATAATTTTTCATCCCTAATTATTTCTTCGTGAAAATTTCAATTTGGAGAAAATATTGGGGAACACATTGAGAGTCTTTTTATTTACTTATTGTCTTTTAGTGCAGTTGCAAGAAAATGTGAATTCATAAATGCCTTCATCCTCTCCTATACCGATGTGCCATTGCAGTATGGTAAATCATCGTCACCACCACCATTTCCTCCACCCCTGCCTTTATTGCCTCTCCCGCCTTCACCATTGGCTCCTCCAACTACTTAAAAAGACCATCCGCCACCTCCTTCTAAGAACAAAGCCTCAAAAAAGGAATTTTTCACCTCCATCAAAATCCCCACAAGTCTACTTCGCCACCAAGTTTAATCTGGAGAAAAACTCGACTCAATATTTGTGGTATTGCCGCAATCTTTCAAGTATATGTTGTGGAATTTCTGATAATCAAGAGAAGACAATTATTGAAGGCAAGTCCTTGATTTTGAAGTCACATTTTCATTTGATGAACTTGTTATGGATTCAATTTTTTATCTTCAAAATTGTTGTGTCTAATAAGCGCATCAACTATATTAAAATTCTTATATGTTTAACAAGTGTCAACCTAATATCCGAAATGGAATAAATACCCAAATGGGTATTATTGCTTCGACGAGCCTCAAGACACAGGAGTAGGCTCAAGCTATGATTTGATTTCAAATTTGACTCCAAAATATCTATCCACTAGCAATTATTCATCGGAATGAATCAAAATAAAAAAAGAACAAAAAAGCTTCAAACTTCAACCAAAACAAATTTCAGATAAAAAAAGGTTGATAATGAGAACAATAAGAGAAAAAGAAAAAGAGAAGAGACCGAAAAAAAAAGAAATAGTCAATTCACTCTCTCAAAGAGTGTGTGAAATACACTTTATATGTCTGCTTAGCACTTAAAGAGTTATTTATTCCATATTAGTGTAATTTAAAGGGGTAATAGAATCCCCGTAAAGTATGTGTCTATAGTTGATACTTGGCTAATAGGTTAGAGGAAAATTTAACTATCTTTTTATTGTATTTAATAATCATAGATATACTTTTAAAAATTACATTTTAGAACTATATTTCACTTTTTTCTAGCATCTCTCAATCTTGTTCGTCTTTCTCCTCTATATCATCTCTTCCAAGTAACAAAAGGTGAGGCTCTTCAGGAGGCCACCAATATATTTATATAAACAAACATCAACAGTCTTTCCTCGTGAACTTAAGACAATAATTGATAGATCTTATTTAAATATATAATATTAACGATGATTATCATAAATATTTTAATATTTTATTTTATACATAATATATCTCTTATAAAATATTTTAATACACAATATTTGAGTAAGACTGTTATAGATGAGTAATTTTACAAAGAATGTACTGCTATAATGAATTTCATGATCATTATAGGTAGAATGTTGTTGTAGAGAAGTAAAATATAACATAAAAAATTAGTTCCGGAGAAAATAAAATTGTTTTGGTGAATGTCGTTATAACGAATCACCATTAAAAGAATGTTTGACTGTATAAGGTATAATTCATTGAAAAATAATTAAAATAAGTTCAATTTTATAATCAAACAATTAAAATTAGAGTGTCCACAATGTATTTTGTAGTGGGATACTTTTGTCGATTCTGCGGTTTTAGTACAATTTGGACAGATTTTAGTTGCCACATATTAGTGATATAATTGAGCTACTTTATGCGATTGTTCTTGTTTGAACTGCCACAATATGCAAAGAATAAATCTTGATTTTATCAATCAAACAATTTTGATAGTTAATTTTTTTATTAGGCCAGTGGTTGATCTAATTATTCTTCATTCTTTCCTTCCTTCCTATCGTAGAACTACTTCTTCCAATTCATTTAGTTTTTTTAGCTTTAAAACTTTATTTTAAAATACGATATATCGTGAGTTTACGGTATTTCTAATACATTTCACTTACAAGTTGTGTGTGTCTAGGGCCTTTTTATATTGGTTTTTATGTGTTTTTATCATGTTTTACAGGAAAGATGTTCATGCGCGGAAGTATAGAGACAGTTGAAAGAAATGCAGAAATATGGCATTCACGGAGGTGATCTACGGACCGTAGGTCCATTCACTATCCGTAGGTGATGACCGTAGATCAGCAGGCATGATATTGAGGAAAAATCAGGGAAATCTGACCAAGTGTGGAACCACGGTGTCCATTGACGGTCTGTAGATTGATCTACGGACCGTACTGTTGATCCGTAGAGTGATACTGCGAGGGTTCCAGTACCTGATTTTTGAAGATTCTAAGTGTGGAGCTACGGAGGGGATTGACAGACCATAGATCGATCTACGGTCCGTACTGCTAGTCCGTCGTTTGCTTCAGAGAAGCTGACTTTTGGAAGCGGAAATATTTTCTAAGTCCTGGCTGACGGAAGGGACTTACGGACCGTAGATCCATCGACGGTCCGTAAGTCAGTCTCGTGGATTGAAGACGCGTACTTGAACAAAATTTCCTTAATCTGTTTCCCTTTTTATTTAGGATTTGTTTTCTATAAATAGGGCATGTAAACCTCGTTTTTGGGGGTTAGACATTATTATTCTATTTTTACCTTGTGACTTTGGAGATTAAGTTGCAACCCTAGCAATTATTGATTTCCTACATTCGTTTTGAAGATTTTGGCTTCGCAATTCAAGTTGAAATTCTGGGTTTATTATTCTCGTTACGTAAGTTAATGATTTCTTCATCTAATATTATGAATTGTGTTCTTGCTAATATGGGTAACTAAATCAACAACTAGGGTTGTGGGAAGTATGAACGATTAACAAAGTATGAATAGTAAATAAGTAATCCTTGAATAGTGTTTTGCATGCATTGATAATTCTTTCGTTTAAAAGTCTTTTTAACGAGTGCACGCGTTAGAACTCGCCTTGTTGCTACTTGCCAGATCAAGGAGGTAATCAACAAGAAAAGAATTATCAACATAGATTTAGTGTGATACTATCTAATAGGCTAGTGTCGATTGGTGCGAAGTAATAACTAAGCCAAACATCGATTATGATGTCTAATATGAGGTAAAGGTAAGGGTTAGTAAATTATACACACGTAGCCGGATCAAGGTGCGAGGTGAAATTCGCTAGATGCCGGATCAAGGATTTAGAGATACCTAACTTATCACTTTGCATATAACACACTAGGAAAGGATTGCGATTACTAGGATTACTGCGTTATGAGCTTGTGGGGAACACGTCTACCCTAGTTAATTTTCTCATCTTGATAACAACCGAAATTGACTTTTGATTATTTCTTACTTACTGATTTCTTACAATTTGTTTCACAAATCCCCCCTTTTTATTTCTTGTTTCTGGAAGTACTTTGGCTAATTGAATATAATTGTTGGTTAAAGTAAAGTCTAAACAATTTTCCTCGTGGGATCGACCCTAACCTACAAGTTGGGTTCTTTACTTGATAACGATCGCTTATACTTCTTTAGGGAGGTGTAATTTAAGCGTTTCAAATTTTGGCACTGCTGCCGGGGAATTTGGCTTTTAGATTTATTTTTAATTACGTTATTGAACGTTAGTCAAATATTTCCTAATTTTACTTTTTCCCTTTGTTTTTGTCTCTCTCAGGTTCCGACTGTAGTGTATGCCAAGTACACGGAACCAAGGCGAACAACTTACTCCGTTCGATCCAGAGTTGAACAGAACTTTGCGAAGAATGAACAATCAAGGACTTCCAGTTAATCCTATCGGAGGAAATCTAGATGAAGCAGTTGAGTTACAACAGCCAAGAGTAGTTGGTGGGGAAAACCGGGGTCTAGCTGAAAATTAATTGGGAGATGTAGTGAGGGTGCATGGTCCACCAAACCCACAACAACATGACAACTATCGGGGCAACATCGATATAGTAGACTCTGATGGACCCATCGTTCTACCTCCTCTACCTCCAGGGCACACATTTGTGGTGACTAGTAGTTTGATGCAGATGCTTACAGCAAGAGGCTTATTTTCAGGATCGCCATCGGAGGATCCACATGCTCACTTAGCCAAGCTAAGGGTGGTTTGCAAAAGTTGTGTAGGTAGACCAGACTTAGATATGGATGTCATTGGATTACGAGTGTTCCCTCTGTCACTGACAGGCGATGCTGCAGTATGGTTCACTGAGCTTCCGTATAACTCAATATTCACATGGGACCAACTGGCAAAGGTGTTCCGAGCTAAGTACTATCCAGTGTCTAAGAAGCTCAATCACAAAGATAGGGTCAACAATTTTGTGGCATTACCTGGAGAGTCTGTGAGTAGCTCGTGGGACAGATTCACTGCCTTCGTAAGAAGTGTTCCAAACCACTGTATTGATGATGAGTCACTGAAGGAGTATTTCTATTGAGGACATGATGATAATAATAAAGCAGTACTTGACACTATTGCTGGAGGTTCATATGGTGATTGTACATATGCACAGATTGCTGAAAAACTGGAGAGGATCTCTCGCAACAATAAAGCTTGGAGCACTCGGAGGTCAGATACTGGGAGAAACACATTTGCCGTTCATAGTACAAATAACAACTCTTCAGATGATATTCGTGAAGAGATAGCCCAGATGAGGACCGAGTTGGGCTTGGTATTGAAGCATGTGAGCGGAGGACCAGAAAAGGTAAATACTGTGAATTATTTAACTAGAACTCCACCACCAGCGGAAGAGTGTTACTAGGAAGAAGATGCTTATGCTGTGAATGATCAGACGGGGGGTTTTCGACCAAATGCCCAAGGATCCAACACGGAAAATTGGCGCCAAGGTCAAGGAAACCAAGGTCAAGGAAACCAAGGTCGGAACTATGGAAATTACAACCGAGAGGGTCACTATGTCCGGGATGGGAACTTCAATCGCGACAACAACTACAACAGGAACAACTATGGCAACAGAAATGATCGGGTTGGACCTTATGTTCCCCCTCAAAATCGAGAATCTGGTGCTAGGGAAACTGGAGGCAATATGGCGCGTATTGAAGATATGATGCAGAAGATAATGAGAAGGTTTGATGCAACTGATGAGAATATGAAGGAGATGAGAAACGACTTGTCTGGTAGTGGACAAAAGGTTGACGCCCATGCAGTGTCAATAAAGCATCTAGAGCAGCAGATGACTCAGTTGTCTACTAAAGTGAACCCACGTCAACCTGGCACTCTTCCTAGCAACACCATCCAGAATCCAAAGAATGATGGTCATTGTATGGCAGTTACTACTCGAGGGGGTAAGCAAACCATAGATCCACCTAGGTCGTCTGTGGTGGAAGTTGGAATTAGAAAAGAAGATGATGTGATAGAGGTTAGACCAGAGTCTGAGAATGCAACAGAGCAAGAGGTGGAGATATCTCAGAAAGTGGTCCCCATACCTAGACCTCCACCACCTTTTCCACAGAGGTTAGTGAATAAGACTGAAGATGGTAAATATCGCAGGTTTATTACTATGTTGAAATAACTCTCTATCAATGTTCCTTTGATAGAAGCCTTGGAGCAAATGCCTGGGTATGCGAAGTTTATGAAAGATATGGTGACAAAGAAAAGGTCTGTGAGTTTTGAAGATGATGATAGATTGCAGCATTGTAGCACTATTGCTACAAGATCTCTTGTGCAGAAGAAGGAAGACCCTGGTGCTTTCACGATCCCATGTACTATAGGGTTGTTACACTTTGCTAAGGCATTGTGCGATCTTGGTGCTAGCATCAACCTCATGCCCTTGTCTATTTACAAGAAGTTGGGTTTGGGGGACCCAAAGCCAACTGCAATGCGGTTACTAATGGCCGATTGAACTGTGAAAAGGCCCATTGGTGTACTCCATAATGTGCTAGTGAAAGTGGAGTCTTTCATTTTTCTGGCAGATTTTGTGATTCTTGACTGTGAGGTTGATTTTGAGGTTCCCATCATCCTTGGGAGACCATTTCTTGCCACAGGGCGTGCGTTGGTTGATATGGAAAAGGGACAGATGAAATTCAGACTGAATAATGAAGAAGCAACTTTTAATATTTGTAGGTCCATGTAGCAGAGTGGTGAGCTCCAAACAGTATCTGCCATAACTTACAGAGTGGAGACTAGGATAGAAGTGCAAATTGAAGAGCGACTAGGTGTTGAGGCACTAGCAGCAGTTATTATGAACTTCGATAGCGATGGCATTGAAGAGTATGATGAGTTGGTAGCCGCACTCGATAGGTGTGAATACCGGCCCAAACCAAAGAGGTATGAATTAGACATGAAGAATCGAGAGTCCCCACCCGCAAGACCATCTATTGTGGAGGCACCGAAATTGGAGCTTAAGGCTCTACCACCGCATTTGAGGTATGTATACTTGGGCAAAGGGAATACTTTGCCGGTCATCATTGCGGCAGATTTGAATGCAGGACAAGTAGAGTGCTTGGTGACTATGTTGAAAAGGTTCAAGCGAGCTATTGGGTGGACTATAGCGGATATCATTGGGATTCCTCCCGGTATTTGCTCTCACAAAATCCAACTCATGCCAGATCATAAGCCCAATATCGAGCACCAGAGAAGACTAAATCCACCTATGTAAGAAGTAGTCAAAAAGGAGATTATCAAGTGGCTGGATGCAGGAGTTATTTATCCCATTTCAGATAGTAGTTGGGTATGTCCTGTGCAGTGTGTGCCTGAAAAATGTGGTATGACTGTGGTTCCAAATGAAAGAAATGAGCTTGTTCCAATAAGGCCTGTTACTGGATGGAGAGTTTGTATGGATTATCGAAAGTTGAATGCGTGGACAGAAAAGGACCACTTTCCTATGCCATTCATGGACCAGATGTTGGATAGACTTACAGGAAAGGGTTGGTATTGTTTTCTTGATGGGTATTCGGGCTACAATCAAATCTCTATAGCTCCAGAAGACCAAGAGGAGACCACCTTCACTTGCCCATATGAGACTTTTGCTTTCAAACAGATGCCATTTGGGTTATGCAATGCCCCAGCTACCTTTCAGCAGTGTATGATGTCGATATTTTCTGATATGGTGGAGGACATTATTGAAGTGTTCATGGATGATTTTTCAGTTATAGGTGACTCTTTTGATCGGTGTCTAGATCATTTGGCCGAGGTGCTTAAACGGTGTGAAGACTGCAACCTGGTGCTTAATTGGGAGAAGTGTCACTTCATGGTTAAAGAATGTATAGTGTTGGGACATCAAATTTCAGAGAAAGGTAGTGAAGTTGATAGAGCTAAAGTTGAGGTAATAGAAAAGCTTCCGCCACCCATTTCAATAAAAGGTGTTAGAAGTTTTCTTGGACATGCAGGTTTTTATAGGAGATTAATCAAAGATTTCTCAAAAATTGCACATCCTTTGGGCAAACTGCTCGAGAAGGAGAGTAAGTTCTATTTTGATGACGCTTGTCTTAGAGCATTTGGAGAGCTGAAGGAGAAGTTTGTTACAGCACTTATCATTATTTCACCGGATTGGGGACAACCGTTTGAGGTAATGTGCGATGCGAGTGGAGTGGCACTTGGTGTAGTATTGGGTCAAAGGCGAGAGAAAATTCTTCACCCTATTTACTATGCTAGCAAAGCTCTAAATGTGGCCCAGAAGAATTATACTATGACCGAACAAGAACTCCTTGCGGTGGTTTTTGCATTCGAGAAATTTCGTTCCTACTTGCTTAGTGCTAAGGTCATAGTGTATACTGACCACTCTGCATTGAGGTATTTGATGGCGAAAAAAGATGCAAAACCAAGATTGATTAGATGGGTACTGTTGCTGCAAGAGTTTGATTTTTTGGTAAAAGATAGAAAAGGAACCGAAAATCAAGTTGCCGATCACATGTCCAAATTAGAGGAAGAGGCTATGCTAAAGCATGGAGACATGGCTGAAATTAATGATGCTTTTCCAGATGAACAGGTATTGGCTGCTTCTCATAATCTGATTCCTTGGTTCACTGACTTTGCTAATTATTTGGCAAGCGATATTGTGCCTCCCGATTTGTCTTTTCACCAAAAGAAAAAGTTTATGCATGATGTGAAGAAATTCTTTTGGGATGAACCTTATTTGTATTGTAGTTGTGCTGATGGGATTATTCGTCGCTGCGTGCCCGAGGTTGAGATGTTGAGTGTACTTGAAGCATGCCATTCATCTCCTGTTGGTGGGCATCATAGTGGTATTCGGACTGCACATAAGATTTTGCAGTGTGGATACTACTGGCCTACCATTCACCAAGATGCTCATGATTTCGCCAAGTCTTGTGATCGTTGCCAAAGAGAAGGAGGGATTTCAAAGAGGCAAGAGTTCCCTATGAATCCTATATTGGTGATAAAGTTGTTTGATGTATGGGGCATTGATTTCATGGGTCCATTTGTGAGTTCATATGGGATGAAGTATATTCTTGTTGCGGTTGACTATGTATCGAAGTGGGTGGAAGCAGTTGCGCTCCCCAACAATGAAGGTAAAAGTGTCACCGGTTTCTTGAAAAAGAATATCTTCTCCAAATTTGGTACACCGAGGGCTATTATTAGTGATGGAGGTTCTCACTTTTGTAATAAGCTGTTCAAGGTACTACTTGAGAAATATGGTGTCCGCCACAATGTAGCCACCCCTTACCATCCACAGACTAGTGGTCAAGTTGAAGTATCCAACAGAGAGATCAAACAGATATTGGCGAAGACTGTGAATGCCAATAGAACGGATTGGTCAAAGAACCTTGATGATGCTCTATGGGCATATCACACTGCATATAAGACCCCCATAGGTATGTCTCCTTACCAACTTGTATATGAAACGTCTTCTCATTTACCAGTAGAACTAGAGCATAAGGCGATGTGGGCAATGAAGAAATTAAATTTGGATTGGGGCACCGCATCTAATCAAAGAATGGATGACTTGAATACACTTGATGAGTTTCGCCTAAAAGCTTATGAAAGTTCAGCCTTGTACAAAGAGAAAATGAAGAGGTATCATGATCAAAGAATTGAAAAGCGAGAATTTGTGGTTGGTGATCTTGTGCTTCTATTCAACTCTAGGTTGTGCTTGTTTCCAGGCAAACTCAAGTCCAAATGGACCGGACCATTTTTGCTCACAAAATTGTTCCACCATGGGGCGGTAGAGCTGGAAAAAAGGGATGGAACAAGGTTCATGGTAAACGGGCAAAGGATCAAGATCTATTTAGGAAATGCTGAAACCGTGCAAGAAGTGATTGAGGCCTACAATCTTGATGAAGTCTGAGTAATCAAGAGGCCTGCGTCGTGCCGCGACGTTAAATCAAGCGCTGCTTGGGAGGCAACCCAAGATGTACAATCTAGCCAACGATAGGATATAGTTTTTTCTAGTAGTTTGCACTGTTCGATTTCTTCCATGTATCAAATTTGATAGTTGTTTAGTTTTGTACTAGTGTTGGCTAGAATTAGAATAGGGTCCGTGTGTAAAAAGTGTCCAGAAAATGTAAAAAGAATAGCCTATTGGTTGCTACATGTGGAGGTACACCACGAAAATTCTGTAGAAAATTGTCTGGTGCAGAAGTCTACGGACACAATCGACGGTCCGTTGATTCATCAACGGACCGTAAATGGTGCCCGTAGATCCCCGGTAAGTTTCTAAATTTTCAAGTATATGAGTGATCTATGGTCCTGATCTACGGACCGTAGATCGACTCACGGACCGTAGACGGGGTCTCGTGAGTCCACACCCTCAGGCTGTCTGACCCGACCCGGATACCCCTATTTATAAACCCCCCATTTGTTTCAAACCATTCCCCTTCCCTCCATTACTCCCAAAACCATTTCTACCATTCCCTAACCTCCCTAAGTCACTCCATAACTCCTTCATAATATCATCCCTTCCATAATTCCCCAACTTCCCTTCCATTTCAAATACAACCCATCCCATAATCTAACACAAAAGGGTCCGGTGTTTGGTCAGTAACGAAGAGGTGACTCCTTGGTCTTGCTAAGCTTAGTATCATCACGCAATCACCCCACTCCTTGTTGCTTGTAAGGTAATAGACTTTCTCTTCACTTTGAATTTCGATTCATAGATTGAATATAGAAAGTCGGGAATTGGGTCTTGATGTTGGGTAATTGTTAGATGCAATTGCATGATAAACTTGAAAATTACAATGCCCTCGGAACGATAGATAGTGATTGTGTAGCATTATTGTATGTGATCGTAAAAACTATATGCTAGTTTCGACCTAGGGTTCCACAACTAGTCTAAATTGTTTGGTATAATAATCGGTCGAAACCTTAAGAATGAAGAACTAGCATAATTTAATGTTGTAAATGCATGATGAGATTGTGTTAATGTTGAAAAGTAAGGCTAAAAATGTATGATACCTGGCACAGATGGCATCCACGACACCCCGTCTACGGAACGTAGATCCATCTACGGATCGTAGATGGGGTTCGTAAATGGATGCACATGCAAAATTTCACCAAGTGTGAAACCACGGAGGTGGACTACGTTCATTAGGTCCATCTACGGACCGTCCTGCACTTCCGTGGTTTCCATCTGCGGCCTATATGACAGGCCCCCTGATCCACGGACCGTAGATCTGTCTACGGACCGTAGGTCTCCTCCGTGGATGACCACTATAGCATTAGTCTGAATTTTTTCTGGGGACTTAGTTGAGGGTCGTTACCAATTCTAAAAGTTTTTTTTTGGTGCGTAGGGTTAGTTTTGGCACTAATATCGTTCCCGCAGGTACGATGGCACCCAAGAAGCTGGTCACCTACTCAAAACGGGGCAAGTCCAAATCTGTTGCCCCTAATTTCCGATTAATTGATGAGGACACAGACGCCGACACTGATCCAACATATGTGCCTCTCATCCCCAGGACTTCTCGCGCTGCACCAAAAGGTGCTTCCCGACGTAGTCATTGTCTCCCAGTCTGATGAGGAGCACACACTGATCGGGTCACCAGCTGGGGCTGCTTCCAGTTTAGAGGGGTCTATGTTCGGGTCTGAGTCTGCCCATGCGTCAGGCTCCGAGTCTGCCGACTCTTCACGATTCGAGTCTGCCCATGCTACAGGGTCCATTGCCAAATCATCCACAGGGTCTGGAGAAAATGACCAAGCAGCCTCGTCTAATGAGGCAACTAGCTCAGAGTCCATACCTGCACCACGAAATGATGACCCCACTCCTCTAGTCGGTGAGCTAAATAGGTGGTGTGTAGAAAGTCAATGGCAAATCTATCGGGATGCTAAGATGGTCAACGACAAGCAAAAGGTGGCCTGACTAATTACAGAGAAGCGCAGAGTCCTCACGGGGAGCCTGTATACTGTCCTAGACATTCACTGGCTGTTCAACCTTCACAAGTGTGACTGGATGGCTCGAGACCCAGGGACGTACAACGAGGAGATTGTGCAAGAGTTCTATGCTTCCTATGCTGCCACTCTCCGCGGTTCCATTTCCAAGTGGTCAAAGCCACTAACACAGGATCCGCTCACCTCCACTTTGGTTCGAGGGTGCCCGGTGGACATATCACCTGCCACGATCAGACGCTTTCTCTATGGTCCTACTACGTGTCACTCTTGGTCTCTCAACACAGCTGAGTTTGACTACAGATGGGACATCATGTGGAGTGGCGCTTTCCAGAGGAATGCTGAGCAGCGAGAGACTGTTCTACTATGGTTGGCCAGGTACATTGCTGCAGATGGCGAGCGTGCAGAATGGGTCACCGCTCCACGGTTGGGCATCCGGAAGGCCATACTAAATTTTGTGGCCAAGTTCTTCTGGCTGTTGGTGCGTAACAGAGTGTCGCCTACAAAAGCTGATCAAGTCACTTGGGCTAGCGGTCATGGTTGCAGCATTGGTAGCAGGAGTGGAGATCAACTTTGCCCGCATGCTGCTAGCACAGATTCACGAGAGGGCATTCAGGACCTCCACCACCTACCCCTTCCCTGTCTAATTTTTCAAAAGGTTACTTGTAATGTTCTTTGCTTGTCAGAGCAACAACACCAATTGTCCTTCCATAGAAGGAATTGGAGAAGGCAATGAACTCCATAAGAGTTTGCTTCTCATTAGGATGAAAGAATCTCTATAACTTTGTTGAAAATTTAATTGTTGCTTCATTTGCTTCTATGGTTTGACAAGAAAACATGGCATGCAAAAGAATTATCAACAATGTACTTAGCAAGCTCCAACTATGAGAAAAATAGAACACTATGTTAGTGTTATATACAAAGTTCCTTGTACATATGGAGGAGACAAGATGTGCTCCTTGAAGAATTAATAATTAGTCACATACAAAGTTAAATTTAAGAAGTTGATTAAATTGATTTATCAAGTTATAGACATATAAGAACAAACACATTCAGGAATATTTTTCCTACAGAGGCCAAGGGTTCTTCTGTTGATGCATGATTAATTGATAGGAAATGTACTACTTGTGGAAAATTTGATGAGAAGAAGAGAAGAAACTAAAGGCAGAAAAAATATCAAGTGGAAAATATTTCATAGCATTGAGCATCCTGCGAATCTTTCGGTAAAAGTTGTTTTAAACCTTAATTATGTTCAATTAAAAGATTTTATGCAGAGGTAGAAAAGAATACTCCTTCCTTTATTCTTACTTATCTAACTATCCAAACAGAGATATATCAACTTTACTCTAACTCCACCTCTAAATGAGACCCTTCTCGCCAACATCTCCCTGAAAAATCCAAAAGTATAGAAACTTAGACACTGCGAGTAAGTTCCAATTACCACATCATGCCATTCAGTGGAACAAAATGAATTCATGATAAGATACTGCTATTTATTTTCAATATAGAACCATATATACTTTGACTCTATTCAAAGAAATCACATTCTAACAAGAACTAGAAAACTTGAACATAATAGAATGGAGTAAAATCAATGTCCTCATTATTACTATTTAAGAATCCTAAGCAACAAGCACCCAAGGACATGGCCTAGCGGCCAATGAAGTTGGTTAAACATCATGAGGTCTTAGGTTTAAATTCCCGAGAAAAAAAACACTAAGCGATTTCTTTCCATTTGTTCTAGTCTTAGTAGATAGAGTTCTCCAATACCAAAATAAAGTTCTCCAGTAACAACAGATTGCAGCACATGAGCACACACCCACTCTCCTTCCATAACATATTTGATTGTCGGATAAAAATCTGGCAAACTTCCATTATTGTACCTTATTTTGGCCTCTTTCCGACATTGGCATACTTTATACTTCATGAATTATCTCAACAAATTTGCTAGAAATTGCAAAGCATCCCTGGTTAAAATCTTGCCAGGATATATCTTCTGATAATGCCAACTCCTTCAGGCACATCATAACCCATAATTTCACTGTATTTTTAACAATGTTATTGGGTTTAATAAGTGTCTCATGAAAGGTAGCCATTTTTCTTCTTTTGGTAATTTCAACAAACAATTAATGAACCTTGAGGTCAATCATACGACCTGACTGTTTCATAATATTTTAGTCTTTACATCCTCCATCAATGGTGGATTGCAACTTCCCCAACTCTCGGGTCACCAAGCACTAATTTCCCCATCACCCTTTAACGTATGCATTTATAATGCCCATTTTTGTTTTAGTTCATGTTGTTTTAATTGAAGGATTCACAAATTAGCACGAATGCTTGAGCATAAAATATAATCATAATTGGTTACAACAACATAATAACCCTACAAAGTGGAGTCTAGGGAGGGTAGAATGTAAACATACTTTATCTCTACCTCAGAGGCAGAGAGATTACTTTGTTTCTGAAGACCCATGATATACTTACCGTTAGAGCAAAACTAGTTTACCCTTAAATCAGTATGGATTTTGAGATTGTCAGAGAACTGCGCTAAAACTTATAAAACAATTTAACTTGTCACTGAATGAAGTTCCAAATAGTATTACGGGATAAATATTGAAATGGATATTGACTTTACCAAATATAATCATCAATCTGATGTAGTTAGCTCCCAAACAAGATAAAATCTTTCAATCAACTCTTCCCCAAAATAAACCCAAATTTATAACTCATTATAAACTAGGATGCCAATTTCAAAATTAGGCACTCTATGCACAAAAAGGAAAAAGCTCAATGCATTCAAGAATCAAAAAAATATTTATAGTACTAATCCATTTATCACTAATTCTGATCATTAGAACTAGAATTTACAAATATCCAAACCAAAAAAAATGACTTAAAACAAACATATGTGTATATACACATAAACAAAAGACTTCAAATTTCAATTCTTAATTGGTTAGTTCAAAACCCCAATTAGGCATATTCAAGAAAACACAAAATAGTTTTACACTATTGATCGAAGAAACATTTTTGTGCGAGATAACAAGATGAAAATTTGACAAACACCCAACAAAGACTTAACAAAGAATGCTCAGATAAACCAATAAAGATTCAAAATTTAACACAATAATAACTCCTATAAATCAGATATATAAAAAGGACAAAAAAAATATAATATCACTTTAGATGAACTTCTAGACACGCATTGAGGACACTAAATCCTTGAATATTAAGCCTTAAATGAGTCAAAATTTCCGACTCATCATGCACCACCACCTAGAAATACACAATTATATAACACATAACAATTAGCTGCTTATAATTATAATTAGTAATACTAATCTATTTTATATTTCAAAACAATAATAAAATATGTAGATTATGTGAGCAGTACCTATGTAAAAGGAGTTCGTACCCTTTAATGATTGTGTTTAAAGAAGGAAAATTATCAGAAGAGAAGAGGTTCGAAAGAATTGTATATGGATATCATTGAGTAAATTTAGGATAAACGATTCAGACGCAGAAACACGATAATCAAAGCGAGTAAATTATATGATAATAATAGGAAAGAATTCACATAAGATTATGAAAAGAGACTAAATCAGTAAATATAAAACTTACCAAAGACATCGCAAACCTAGCTTTCTGATAAGAACAATAAAGAGAAAAACCTAGCTTTGATTTTAGGGAAAACTAAACAAGGAACTTAAATTTGGGGAACTTTCACAAGTTATTTTGGCGGAAAATTGAAAAAAACCGCTCTTTGTTTTGGCGAAAAACCGAAAAAGAAAATTAAAGTTTCACGCCACAATCCGCATAAGTTGTTGTCAAATTAAGTACATCCGCAACAATAAAAAATTATTATAGCCAAATATTTTATAAAATAGCAAAAAATTAATTAAATTGTTGTAATTTATTAAAACTGTGCAACAATATTATGGTCGTTGCAAATTTTTATATTTGAAACTGAATATATTAAAAATAGAGAATAACAACAATAGTAAAATGTTTGGCAACAACAAAAATGTTGTGTTTAAAAATTAAAATATATACCAACCATTAAATTTAGTTGTTGCATTTTATTAATATAAGGCAACAACTATATAGTTATTTCTAAAAAGTTGTTGCTAAATCCCTACTTTCTTGTAGTGAGGGCAATGCACTATCTTTCAGGAACTGCAGGTACCATCGACGGAGCCCACCCATGGCCCGTGGATAGGACCACGGACCGTAGTCCGTGGATGGGCACCCAAAAAGGGGTTCAGAAAGTTGGAATCACAACCTGAACCAACATACCATTGGTTGGACCACGGTCCGTGGTCCAACACCCCCAAATCGACTTTCTGACACTAGACTACAGACCGATAGGATGGGCCATTTGTCAGATGATGAGTCTGAGATTTGGACTCATTTAGGGTTTGTTTTGATAGTTTTAGTGTCCTCAAATTCCTAATTTATGCTATAAACTAATTTTAAAGCCTTGATTTTATGATATGTGGATTATGGAACAAAGCAAGGACACTAACAGGAAAAAAGGAACAAAACAAGCTGAAAGAGTGGAGAATGGCGAGCTTGGTGAACGTAAAGACCACCCGGTGACTCACCGAGTAGCTTTTCAGTCCACCTAAAGTTCCAGTGTGCCAGCCCTGAGGGAAGAAACCAAGTCGGCGAATCGCCGAGAAGTGCCACGATGACAAGATGGATCTCCCAAAGTTACAGGACTTGAGGATGCTGAGAACTAAAGCATAACGGCAATAGAAGAGAGCAAATGGCGGCTCGCTGACTCACTTGGTGAACCCCACTTACCTCGCCTAATGGCACTTCATGGATAATTTTTGACGACTATAAATTGGATTTTGAACTGTTAATTTAGAAGTTTAGAAACCATTTAGAAGAGTTTTCTTGGAAGTTCGACAGTTTCCTATCAGACTTGAAGGCTTTTAGAGACTCAATTCGGAGATTTTGCAAGTGGGTTACTAATTTTCTTCAAATTGGAGAATTGTAAAGGCTTGAATACTCTTACCCAGTTGAAGGATAATCGATTTGGTAATTGTTTTTATCTCTTTATGATGTTTGGCTAAAACCCCAATTCTCGGGGTGTGATCATGTGATTATGGGTTGAATTAACTTATGGGTATTGTTAATTATTAGTTTAAATGCTATATTGAAGTGGTTTTAATCATTAGCTGCCGTTTAATTATGACTTGTAGTTGCAAATGTATATCTAATTTTGTGTTCTTAGGTTGCTCGAGAGAGAAGTTTTGGGACAAAGGCTAGTGATTAATGGTTTGTAGGTACTGGGTTGATATGGGTTCAGCTTGAGAGAGTGAATCCTAAACCCAATCCTACCCATCTAGCTTGAGAGAGTGCATGAATTAAGGTGTGGGTTGATGTTAATTGCTATGCTTGTTGATGTTCGAAAGGAATCACTTGAAGCAGGATAGTTGTTCGAGAGAAAGCTATTTCACTCATAGTCTAGCCTACCCACTAATATTTAGCTATTCCTTAGTTGTTTCAATTACCCATATAGCAAATTTGCCTATAATCGATCACATCCCGAGAATTCCTCTCTATATTATTATTTTATTGTTGTTTGACTGCAATGTAGTTGATAATTGCAAACCAAAACCCCCATCTAACATTTGTTGTCACCCCCTTTGACTTGTTTACTTGTATTTTTCAATAATTTCTATTCCTATAACAATTTAGATCACATTTGTACTTCATAATTGAACTTTGAACATGTACCGTTCCCTGTGGGTTCGACCCCAAATCTTCGTTGGGTTTTATACTGCCTAAAGATTGTTTGCACCTGGAATTGAATGAGGTAGGTTTGAAACGTTAATAAAAAATGGCATCGTTGCCGGGGAGTGGTGTTGTTTAAAATTCTTTTATTGAAGTTGAATTGTAATCTTTTTGTCTGTAGTTGAATCGACTTACTTAAGTATTTGTTTTGTGTTGCTTGTGTTAAACAGAGGAAGAAATGAGCGTAAACAGGAGTAATGGTAGCCAAGTGGGCCACCAAGACGATATTGGGAACCTCAATGATGTAAATGACCCAAATGTCAATGACCCAATTCCTTTGGGTGGTGTGGGTGCAATATGTCTACCTCCAACTAAAGGAAACACTAACTTGAGCATCTTTGATAATGGTGAGTCATGATTTGAATCTGTGAGTGCAAAACAAATTGTATGAGTAATTTGAACCTTGTTGTGTGCATTTATGTTGAGTCTTATGCAGCAGTATTTGTAGACATCCTTATTAAACTGTTGATCTTGAGTTTTACTTGAGGACAAGCAAAAGTTTAAATTGGGGGTGTGATGTTAGAGTAATCAAGAGACAACTTCCAATGCAAGTATCTACGATCATACAATAGTAAAGTAATCCAACCAAGGGTTGGGGTTGAGTCCCAAGGGAGCAGTTCCTGAAAATTAGTTGTTAAGCGCAAAAGTGCTAAAGCTAACCGTAGCTAAAGACTTTATCGAATGAAGACATGACAAATTAAAGGGTTTGACATGAGTGTCAATTATCAATGGGGGGTTTGTAAACAAGTAAAGAACAAAATCAACAAAAATAAAGAAAGATTCGAATATGGAGATGGGATTTTTGGGATGTGATAGGAATACGGGCTAAACTAAACTATTGGGTACATGCTTTTGATAGTAAATTCGTTGAATATTTGTGACTAGGCTACACTATAGTGGGGGTAAATTCTTTCTCAAACAACTTACCCTGAATCAACTCGGTTTCTCTCGAACATTGAGTTGCCACTTTAAGCACAAATTTTACCTTAGCCCACTCACTTTCTCGAGCTGAGTGTGTGGGAGAAGGACTAGGGTTCAATCTCTCGAGCTGAACTATATGTCAACCCAATCCCACCAGCCATCAATTAAGTAGTCTTAGTTTTACAACCTCTATCTCGAGCAAACCAAAAACACATAGGTGAAATCGTATTTGCAACTACAATTTCATTAAGTTCAACAACAACTACTAAACAAAATCACATTTACACAACAAATAAACCATGAACAAGTAAGACCCAACAAAAAATCTAACCCATATTCAGATAATCACACCCCAAGAATTGAGGTTTTAGCTAGACATGGAAAAGAGATAAAAAGTTATACCAATCTCAGTTTCCATCAATGGGTATGCAAGATTAAGTCTTAAAACAAGTCAAGAGTGAAGAATCCACAAGACCCAAGTCCAAAATCTTGGAGTTGAAACCCTTTGAATCTTCAAGTTGTTCACAAACCCTCTCCTAACATAGGGAGAATATTGTCTCTCAAAATTGTATTCTAAGCTTAATACAACTAAAACTGACTGCTAAGAAAAAATACTGAACTAGTATTTATAGTTTTCAGAAAATGTGCTGCGAAGGAGCCATTCGTCGTAGTTAGTCGGGATTGTCAATACACTCGGCGTACTTTCAGCTCTTTTCGTCAGCATCTTCACGTCCTAGATCATTGGACGGTATAGTACTGCTTCGCGGAACTGCTCGGCGACACACCGACTGCCCTTCTTCACCGCCGATTTGATCCTTTATTTCAGGGCTTAGCACAGTGGAACAAAAGGTGAGGATAAGACCTTTTGGCGACTCACTGAATGGGTTCGGCGATTCTCAGATCTTCATTTCTTCGTTCTTTCAGCTGCCTTTGTTCCTCTTCGCTAAGTAGTGTCCATGCTTTCCCTCAAACTCCAAATACCTGAAACTTAAGGGTTTTCATCAGATATTGAGACAAAATATGCATTTGAGGATATTAATTCTATCAAAACATTGCCTTAAATGAGTCCAACTTGTGGACTCATCAGGGTATTGATGAGTCTGAGATTTGGACTCCTTTAGGGCTTTGTTTTGATAGTTTTAGTGTCCTCAAATGGCTAATTTATGCTATAAACTAATGTTAAAGGCTTGATTTTTAGGTATGTGGATTAAGGACCAAAGCAAGGACACTAATAGGCCAAAAGGAACAAAACAAGCTGAAAAAGTGGACAAAGGCGAGCCTGGTGATCGCCAAGACCACTCAGCGACTCGTCGAGTGACTTTTCCGTCAACCTAAATTCCAGTGTGCCAGCCCTGAGGGAAGAAACCAAGTCGGCGACAGGAAAGGGGCAGTTAGGGAATCGCCGAGCAGTTCCGCGATGACAAGATGGATCGACCAAAGTTACAGGACTTGAGGATGCTGATAACCAATGCATAACGATGATAGAAGAGAGTAAAGAGCGGTTCGCCGCACCACTCGGCGAACCCGACTTACCTCACCTAATGGCCCTTCGTGGCTAATTTTTGGCGATTATAAATTGGATTTTGAACAATTGATTTAGAAGTTTAGCTACCATTTAGAAGAGTTTTCTTGGAAGATTGAGAGTTTCCTAGAAGACTTGTAGGCTTTTTGAGACTCAATTCGGAGATTTTGCAAGTGGGTTACCAATTTTCTTCAAATTGGAGAATTGTAAAGGGTTGAATACTCTTACCCAGTTTATGGATAATCAATTTGGTAACTTTTATTATATTTTTATGATGTTTGGCTAAAACCCCAATTCTTGGGTTGTGATCATGTGATTATGGGTTGAATTAGCTTATGGGTAATGTTAATTACTAGTTTAAATGCTATATTGAAGTGGGTTTAATCATTAGCTGCGGTTTAATTTATGAATTGTAGTTGCTAATGCAATTCTAATTTTATGTTCTTTGCTTGCTTTAGAGAAGTTTTGGGACTAAGGCTTGTGATTAATGGTTTCAATTACCCATATAGTGAAATTTGCCTATAATCGATCACATTCCGAGAATTTCTCTCTATATTGTTATTTTATCATTGTTTGACTACAGTGTAGTTGATAATTGCAAACAAAACCCCTCATCTAACATTTGTTGTCACCCCATTTGACTTTTTACTTGTATTTTTCGATAATTTCTATTCCTATAACTATTTAGATCACATTTGTACTTCGTAACTGAACTTTGAACACGTACCGCTCCCTGTGGGTTCGGCCCCAACTCTTCCTTGGGTTTTATATTGCCTAATGATTGTTTGCACCTAAAATTGAATGAGGTGTGTTTGAAACGTTAATCATCAGACCACAGTCTGTCAGTCGTGATCCGTGGGTAGTGGCTGGTAGTTAAGTTTTAGGGGCAGTTGGGTTTATTTATAACTATTTTATCCCTATACTACATCGCTTTGCCCTTCACTAAGATTCGTATATAAATGATTCCAACCCCCCAAATTATTCATTCTCTTCAAATTCACCAAAAAGAAGAACAAGTCTCCTCTCTCAAATATTTGTTTCTCTAGAAAGCTTGAAAAAGAAGGATTCGACCTAGGGTTCCAAATCCATTCTCCATTCCTCCATTGAAGATAGGAAATTGGCTTTGAAGTATGATAGTTTTCATCCATGGATTCCTTCCGTTCATGGAGTTCCCACATTCTCTAATTTTCAAAGTTTTAAATCTCCAATCGAGTTAGGGTTTTCTTCAATTGTCATGGGTTCTCTTGATTATTGATTTAAATGATTGAATTATGGTCTCTTATGCATGAATTGATGAAATACTATGATTTTATGATGTTCCCCCCTATTAACCCATGTAATCCCCATGTATTCAAATTATGATCATGTGATGTGGGATTTTAATTATGAAGGAAGACTTTTATGAAATCAAGCAGGTATTCACAGAATTACATGAAATTATGATGAAATCCATACCTAATCCATGTTTTCTAAATATTGATTATTGAAAGTGGGTTTTGAACCTTGAAAGGTAAATTATGGAAGTATGCATGTTCTTATGAAATCTATGCAAATGTTTTAAGGATGCTTTGAGAGTAAAGTTTCAATGATGATGTTGTTGTTGAAGGTATTTTCTCATGTACACATGAAAACATGATTGTGAAAGGTTTTCTCACATAATAAGGATTCTAAGGTTGAAAGGTCATCTCACCTAATTGAATCAAAGATCAAGAGCTATCCTAAAGAAACCTTGCTTGGATTGGTTATTGAATGATACCTTTCCATGGATAATGAGTTAGGTTATTCGATTGGCAAGATGACGTGCCTTTCCATGGATAGTAAGAACAAGTAAGAAATTACTATTCCGTGGGATTTATGCTTACTCCGAGATGATATTGAGATGGAAGCTCTCCCGTTAGTAGAGGTCGGGTTTCTAGAAGCAATCTCCTTATTCCTTACCTATGTTCCCACATAGGATGATTGTCTAGATAGACATTAGCTAGTGGATCCACCTAAGCTAGAAGTTCATGGTCCTTACCTTGGCAAGTAGGACAACTATTTTCGGTGTTGGAGACACCAGGGGATCATGTTAAAGCTCACATGGTCTCTATGTCAGTTAAGGCTAATTCCCACAATAATAATGAACTAAGGTTATTTCAAGAAGTATCACATATGTGTTCAAAGGCTTTAGAGATGTTAGCTTGCATTGACCATGTTTTATGACTTGTGTTTTCTAACCCCCTTTTGTATCATGTTTTAGTTGGTCAATTGCATGTCATAAAATGTACCTTTTTAGCATGATTTAAATGTTTTATACATAGCTATCATACTTGGTACACTATTTTGTACTAACGCATATTCTTGCCTACATTTCCCCAAATGTAGGGTCCCGATAGTCAGTTTTCTCAGTTTTTTGGCTAGTGGTTGATTACGAGGTTCCCGAGCTTTGGTGAGTCCTCATTCTTCGAGGATGGATTTTATTGTTTTAGTTTTCTTTGATATTTCCAGTTTTGGACATGATGTATGGGCTAGACCCAATTTCATTCTATTGTACTAGTTGGCTAATGAGACAAAATGTTTAGACTTTCACTTTACTTTTATAAAAACTTTGGACTTGAAATGTTGTCTTTAACTCTTTTGTTCTATTCCTTATGTTATGAATGCTAAGTGACTTTTATGGTTCTATTCCCTTACACTAACGATACCGGTCAACCTAGGAATTTTCAGTTATACTAAGGATACCGGTCAACCTAGGAAATTGCCCTCATACTAACGATGTTGGTCAACCTAGAGCTTTTATACAAAACTATCACGACCTAATTTCTCTGGTCTTGATGGAAACTAGTACACCCCACCACTAGGTAAACCTAACACTTAACCCGAAGCCATAAGCAACATACTACCAAGTGGAAGCCAACAATAGGAAGCAAGAGCCTAGAACAAAGAAGCGAAAGGATAAACAACATAAACAATACACGAACAATCCCAAGATGTGATATCAGTTAGTAGTTGAGCATAAAATCTAAATTAGGTACAAACTTTTACAAATACAAAACAAGTACAAGGTTTCTTTAAATACAATATAAAAACTAAGCATAGCCAAAAAAGATGGAAACCGGTAGCTATAGATTCCACGAGCTCAACCTAATCTCTGAAACTCCAAGTTGCTCGGCACAACTCCAAATCAATGGCGATAACACAACTTAATATGCTAGGAACAGAAGTTTAGTATGAGTACCAAAAATGGTACTAAGTAGGAACTAGCCTACTAAGCTCAAAAGATAACACAAGCATAAACAAAAAGTAATAAGGAGAGCATAACACAAGTAACTAAACATGAGATACTAAAGTAGACAAGTAATAAATTATACAGATAGAGCTATAAATGATAAGAAGTCGAGTCAAGAATTCAACTAGAACACAAGCCAACATCCTATTCATATGCAACTAAGATACAAAGTCAACTACATAGGACTAGGAGGACCCACAACCACAATTCTAAAGTCCAAACCTCCTAGATAACAATAAAACAATAGCATAGAACATAATATAGTCACAAAATAACCTAACTAGACCCTATTAGCACGAAAGGTACAAACAACAAACATAAACCACTCGATCCCCATAAATCGGAGGGTACAAACAACAAACAAGTATACTGGTGATAGACAATACATATGATTGTAGGGTGAGCAGCAAAACCGTTAATGACCATCTGAAACCATAACATTAGGACTCCAGTCAACTACCAGTGCAGCTAGAAAATTGAAAAATCAATCGAGGCCGCCCAGCTAGAAAAAGTGACTTGGGGGCTGTCAACTTTGAAGAGGATCTAATTCAAATCAGGGCCATCCAGTCAGATAGTAAACTCCCAACAAAGATAGAAAGAGTAACCTGGGGGAGTAAGTAAGACCAAAAGTATGCAATAAAGGGCGTAGACATGTTGGATAGTCAAGTGTTAGTTGAGCACATCCCATATGCCTCTAATATCTCAAGTAGGAAAGGAGCACGTCCCTAATGCCTAAAAATCACAAAAACTAGAAATCAAGTGATCCAAGTGGAACGACTCCCATTAAAACCAATTTAGAATAGAGGCGAGTAAAATAGTGTTTCAACATGAAAGATAAATATGTCAATGCATGAACCTAGATCATACGGCAAATTTGTGTGAATAATCAAAAAATGCAATGCATGCTATCACCAACATCCAAACAAGGCACTCCAATTCAATTCAAATAACTACGCATCTACCCAAACCACGCTAACAAGGTAGACTACAAACCTGGGATCTAACTGGTCCTCACACACAGCCTCTAGCCCAACGGTATAATCATAAGATGAATAATGATACAACATGCCCACTGCAAATTAACAATCAAAGGGATCAAGAAGAGATTTCAAATCAATAAAAATGGGAACAAACTCAAGGGATAACGCCCTACCCCAATCACACCACTCCAGTCAAAGACTGAGCAACACTAGGACCGACCCACTACTATGATGAGCCACCAAGGTTACAAGAATCAACACAAGGAAAATGACACGAAACAAGTCCTCAAGGGGATACATTATAACTAAGAGGCGCTAAAACACAACCTAAAACATCTAATGGAAAGCTTATTCTAAGGCCACCAAGAATCAAACCTAACAAGGATAAGATAGATCATTTACACCACAAGTGAAACCATAACCTAAACTAAGAATCCCAACACCCAAAATAAACCCAAGGATATTACAGAATATAGAAGGATGGAATAAAAAGAGGGAAGCTAAATACCCATCAAATACCATCCAAAATTATATGAAATATATACTAGGCATTATCTAGAAGCTCAATCAAGAGAGTAGACCGAAGCCTACCTCAAAGACAAACATTAGCGCTCCAAATCCACTTCACACAAGCTATCCACTTGTGAAATAACTTTCAACACCACCAAACTACAAATTATCGATCACAACATCATTGCATGTGTTGTGACACTTAAATTACAACAATTGTAAATGGAGCCCAAATTGAATCAAAATGGGAATGTTGTACTTGCATTTGGAATACTGAAATTAACTTTGTCAAAAGGTCCTAAATGCCTTATTGAGCTTGTGTTCCAAAATTGGAAAAAATTCGTCACCCAAAAATAGCAAACACAAAACAGGCAAAGAGTTCATAAATTAAGCAGCAAATATAGGAGGGGTAGCGCTTTGAGCTCAAATTCACCAGCAATGGGGGCTTCCCAACCCAATCCGATCATTCCACAAAGTATCCACAATCTCTAAGATCATACTAGATTTCGAATTACCTCAATAAGAGTTGAAATGACAGAGAAATTGCCTTTAGAAAATAAAAAATGAAGCTACAATTTCTCTCTATAAATAATAGAAATTTGTCGCTTAAAGTCCAATTTCTGGTCACTAATAGCCTGCACCCGATGTCAACTATTCAGTTGGTTTGCTTAAACTTCGAATTCTGCGATAGGGTGCCCGAAATTAATTTACAATCCCGTGTGTGCTGATAACGCTCAACTAAGTGTCGGGGTCGAATCTCACAAGGAATGATATGCAATAAAGAATTTGATCAGAGAGTTCATAAGAAATTAATTTCAATGAAGTTGAAATCACAAATGAATGGAGAAGTCCATCAATTTTAACAACACTAATTTAGACACCAAATTAACAATATTGAAATAATAGACGATTCACGTAACTAATGGTCTAAAGGGGTATGGAGATCGAACGTTGAATTCATTTGGGGTATTGTAGAATTGCTCATTAAAACTAGTTAATCACGTTTAAGCTAGGTCATCAAAGTTAATGCTAATCTTCTTTTGATCTCAAAGCATCCTTGTATAGAATCTCTTTTCGATCTCATTTATATGCCATCCTAAACAACTCAAAACTTTAAATATGCAATCAAGTACCCTAAGTTACACCTATTAAGCAGATTACCTACTTATATTGGTCTGTTTTGAGCACCATTACAAGATCGAAACTAGAATTAAGTTGGCCACCCTAATTTATAAATTAATTACTCGAAAATCATTCAAATTTACTATTAACAACGATAAAACATAGTAATTCAACAATTCCCCTGAATTAAATCAACATCCAACCCCATAATCACACCCAAGGAGTTTGTAGTTTTGACTACACATCGCAAAGTGTAAATACACTATACCTTTCCTGATATTAGCCATGGGTAGCATGAAAGTGAGTATTTAATAGAAAACCTACTTGAAATATAACCTCAATTTACAAAATTCAAGTTCACAAAGTTGATAAATTCAACAACAGAAGTGTTCACACTTAGTGGAAAATGTTTTGCTCTCTAGAATGTTCAAAATATTTCTCTCAATTTTTCCACATCCCCTTTCTCTCTCTTATGGGCCATTTATAGTTTCCAAAAATTTTACCTTAAAATTAACTGTGCGTCTCATTCAGCGACATTAGCTGAGTTCGCCAACCACATTTGGTAAATTGCCCATCTTTCTTTGGATTTCCTTTTTCCTGCTTCAGGGTTTAGGTGTTTGAGCCTTATTTGGTGATCTCGTTTGAGTTTGCTTTTGTCAAATTGACAAATAATCAATTTCCACCTCGCGTGGCCATTTGGACCATAATTTTATATGCTAATACTGTCAAATTCGGCGAAATCTCCTCAATTTGCCTTTTTTCTTTCAGCGGATCACCATTCTAGCCTCATTTCGCCTATAAACTTTGAAAGTTGACTCCGTGCATTGTCAACATAGGCAATATTAGGTTGTTCAGCGACTTGACATTCTTTTTAGGCAATCAACGATGTGTAGTTAGCACTTCTTTTTGCATTTTTTGCCGATTTTTCAAACATCAATCCTTTCCTTTTCCATTTGCCTTCATTGCTGCAAATCATCAATATATTATCATAATAGGACAACATTAGGCATTGATGACACTTATTATTGAGTTAAATAGACCTTAAATGATTTCAAATTTACCACTCATCAATACCCCAAATTAAACTTTTGCTTGTCCTCAAGTAAATCAAGAACACAAAAAGCTCAAGAAGGGTGTCTACAACAATATTGAATGAGAGATAACATGCATGTTCCATAGAAAGACTACTCTCGATAACATTCTACCCCAAATCATGATAAAAAAGTTTCGAATGATGACTGACTGGTCTCAACACAAGCTCAATCTCTCTTTATATTCTTGTCTAATTCAAGAACATGTTTCAGTAAATGCATTCAAGTGCCCTCACATCAAGAACAATTCCATGCTCTCAAAAATCAATTCAACAAAGGTGTAAGTAATCAAATGCAACTCCCACTCTATCCAAAGAGAAATAGATGCAAGCTTTGTTTCATAAGTTTGCCCATATTTTCCAATCATCACATAACCTAGTTCATGCAAGATCTCAAGGGTCTTTTAGGTTTGTACTGAGACTGAGGGTTAAGGAATGGTCAATTTAGATTAGTGTCTTTACCTCTTCAAAGAATTGTTACAATCAATATCACCTCTTCTCATGTTTTTTCTTCTTCTTTTTCCATTGAGAGCTCAAACTTTTACTCGTTACTAAATTTATTTGGAATCTGTTTTATTTCATTCACTTTTCTTTTTCATTTTCATTTTCATTTCATTTTTCAAAAGCATCTTCATCATAATAACTAAGGAGTCTCATGTTTGTTGGTTTTGGTTTATAAATACCAAGCTTACTAAATATCATTGACGACAACAAATTTATACTTGCACAAAGATTACATAAATCTTTTGCAAAAGTACACGTAACAATGGTGCATGAGATAGTGAAACTCCTGGGTCATCTCTCTTGAAGACATCATTCTTTACCATTACCGCACCATATGGGTGTGTCCATTCAATTGCTTCACAATCTATCACCCTTTTCTTCATCACCAACTCCTTCATGTATTTAGCAGAACCCGATATTTTGGTCTTGGCATCCACTAATGGAATATTCACTTTCATATCCTTCACTATTTCTACAAACTTTTAGATTTTTGCATTGTCATTTATTATCCTCAATCTTTGAGGAAACAGAGGTCTGATGTTGATTTGAGTTAATGTGGATGAAGCCTCAACACCACTTTATATATATATATTTGTCTGTTGCTCATCTTTTCTTCTTTTTCTTGAGCTTTATCCATTTCCTTAGGTGATTCGTTATAAGCAATCAACTCTTGAGCATTAAATTTTCCAGGTTTTATGATCTCTTTCAATGCCTTTCCACTTCTAGTAACGATGGTTGAAACATGGAGTGAATTTCTTTGATTCCCCTTTGCATTAGACAATTCACTCTCATAAGTATTAGCATACAAAAGAGTGGTTGGTTTTCCCCTCTTTTCTTCAAGTGACTTGATGGAGGATGCATCCGAGAGCATGGGGGTGGACAAAGTCGAAACATCACTCTTCATTCCTTTAAAAATCATATTTGAAACCTCCACCTTGTTTCATATTTTAGTAAAAAAATAATCAGTTTGTGTCTTTTTTGGTTCATGTGGAATGAAAGGTTGTTCATATCTAACATTTTCACATTCTCTTCTGAAACACTTCTCCTCAAGTCTCTTATTCCAACCTTGATTTTCGGCAATCTTTAGATGACTTGGCAGAAAACTCTCTGATTTCCACCTCTCATGTATACCTCTTCATCGTACCCACTCCATGATATTGCATTTGCTGAGGTTGATCCACCTCTAGTAATGTGTTTTGGATAACATTTCAAACTGAGCGATCAACCTAGCAATGCTTTTGTCATGCTCTTGGTTCTTTTCTTCTTGTTCCTTGAACAACCCAAATGTAGAAGTGACACGTAATCATTACTTGTATACCAAGCTTTATTGTTTTTTACTAACTGTCAAGCGCCGAGGCTACCCCCTTGACATAACACCGGACCTAGGATCACGAGTGACCCCAAGCTAACCCTGTGTCTAGCATATATCAAGCATACTGAGAATAAATGAATAAGACATATCTTATGCGAAAGCTAAAACAATAGATAACTGAAAGTGGGGAATACTCAACTAGTCTGAACATATAAAACAAACTAAGAGTTTGATAGCAACTGAAATATTAAACTTAACAATTCAAGCCGATTCTACTACTATGTCTGAATAGCCTCTAACTAAGTTGAGTTACTGGGACATGATCCCAACTAACTCTAACAAAGACGAAAACTGAACGAAAAGACTAAAATGAAAAATATGTCTATTGTCCTCGAAGTATGAGGACTCACCACTGAAGCTGCTGAATTGCGGACATAGAATTGATATAAACGTGATTTGGATGATGAGTACCTGAACCTACGTCTTGAAAGGATGTAGCGTAGAGTATGCGTAGAGTATGCGTAAGTAATTGGAATGTACTGAGCATGCATGATATAGATACTAAGCTGAACAAGTATATATAAGCTGAAATAAGGCATAACTGAGCAATACTGTAAACTGAGCAAGATTGTAAATACTGAAAGGATAACTGAAAAGATAAACTGAATGTAATGACCAAGAGTTACTCATGAACATGACATGCTAAATTGAATACTGAAGTATATACTGAAAACCTGGTCAATGCACTAGGAGTCTGACTGTGGGAGCTACTATTAACCGACATAAAACCACGTGAGCTAAATGTGGAGTCTGATGTATAAGCCCTATTGAGAGGACCCAATATACCTTGCTAGGGGTATAAAGGCATGACTAGCGTGATCACTAAATCTGATGCCCAACATAGGGGACTTATACTTCTACAGGGGCACGTACTTCTGGGACTATGAGGGGACACTGAACCCTAGCCCAACTCGGTGCAAAGTGTACTCCCAACTGAATATGTATATGACTGAAATGTGACTAAAATACTGAATAGCTCAAAATACTGACATAACTAAGAATGCAACATTTATATATTGATAATGTGACATTCAAAATCTAAAACATGATTATCTTTTTAACTGACATAACAGGTTTAATTCATGAACTAGGAGAATCTACAAAAACTAGGGTTCTGAGTTTGATACAAGGAATTAAGCAAACATTCCATGAAAACCTATTATTTTGATTAGGGATACTACAACAACCTAATCACAACAAAACTCCAATGTCTTATAAAACCTAGGTCTAAACAAGATAAAGAGACTATATGAGCTAACTTAATTCTAGGGACCTAGTGGATGAAAGGAACCCACTAGTGAAATCCCACATCCTCAGAGAAATCCTCTTATGGCTGAAACTTGAAGCGAATCTTCTGATTGTTTTTAGGAAACTGACACCTCTTTCTTCTCCTTTTTGCTCTAAGTTTGGATGATTTTTGGTGAATGAAGGTTTTGAGTATGTCTGACTAAGTTATTAGGCATAAATTGAGTAAATCGACGTAGTTTAGGCATTGAACGACGTAGTTTAAGTGCCCAACACATAGGGGAAAAAGACCAAAATGACCCTGACTTAAATCTGACAAGTGCCACCTACTATAAGACTGACTGGCCATCGTTTGACCTACCAACCATCGGTGGGGGTCGTCGGTCAAGCTCTGTCAATAGGGCTTCACTAAAATGAGCATAACTTCTTACTCCAAGATGGGATTTTAGCAATCTCGGTGGCGTTGAAAAGGGGATTCAATTATCTTTAATTTGATAGGTCATGAGCCACCTAATTCATTTTGTGCTAAAATATATGACCTTTTGAAGTTGACCCAACAACTAATTCTCCTCTAATTAGCTACTGATCCTCACTTACTGTCAAACCTACGATCTGTAGGTCCAACCACTGAGCGTACTGGTCAACCGTGGGTGGGATTAGAGACCATTAAAAACTAGACCTTAGTGATGGAACTCCACCTATGGTCGGTGGATCTACCTACGGTCCGTGGGTGGTTCCGTTGGTACTAGAACCAATTGTTGGAAAACTAGGATTCTCTTCATTTTGAGATCCGATGTGTTAAATTATCTCCCCCTTGGGAATATCCGTCTTCGAATGAAGTCTAAACAAGCTGAGTATGGAGGGAAGGAGCTACAATCCCCACCACAAAGTACTAAGAACTGGTATCTAACTGAGGTAAGTTCCTTGTTCATACAAATATGCTAAAATGCAAGAATAACGGAAGGAACAAGATATTGAGACTGAATTTACGCAAGAGTAAATTGAGAGACTGGAGAGGAAATATTACCTCAAGCTACAACGGAATCGGAAGGGAAGAGGTGAGGATACTTGGCCTTCATGGCTATTCTACTTCCCAAGTAGCTCCCTCTATGGACTGACTCCTTCACTGAAACTACTTCTTTCTTTCTCAACTAACGAACCTGACGGTTAAGGATCTCAACTGGCACCTCTTCATAAGTTAGACTATCCTTCCCCACCACATTCTCTAATGGTAGTATTGATTCTAGTTCACCCATACAATTCTTCAACAAGGAAATATGAAAGACTGGATCAACCACTGCTAGTTCTGCTGGCAACTCTAACTCATATGCTACATTACCAACCCTTTTCAGGATGCTGTAAGGACCTACATATCTAAGATTGAGCTTTCCTTTCTTGCCAAATCTCATCACCCCCTTCATAGGTGACACCTTTAGGAAAACCCAATCCTCGAATTCAAAGTTTAAGTCCTTTCTCATCACATCTTCATAGGACTTTTAACAAATCTGAGCTGTCTTTATTCTATCTATGATGAGTCTAACTTTATCCACAACCTCATGAACCTAATCTGGCCCAATCAAGGCTGCTTCATCTACTTTGAACCAACAAATCAGGGACCAACATCTACGCCCATATAGTGCCTCACACGGGGAAATCTGAATATTGGAATGAAACCTATTATTAAAGGCGAACTCTATGAGAGGTAGGTGATCCTCCCAACTACCCTTGAAATAAATCACGCAAGCTCTCAACATGTCCTCTAAGTTCTTAATGGTACGTTCTGCATGACATCTGTCTGTGGATGAAATGTTGTACTGAGATTTACCTGGGTACGGAGAACTTTTTGAAGCGATTTCCAGAAATGAGAGGTAAAATGAGGACCTCTACCTGAGATGGTAGACAAGGGAACCCCGTGCAACCTAACTATCTCATTGATATAAAGTTTGGTGTAGTACTCCGCTGAATCTGTAGTCTTGACCACCAAGAAGTGAGCGGACTTGGTAACTCTGTCCACTATTACCCATATGGAGTCATGATGTCTGTGAGTAAGAGGTGAATCCATAATGAAGTCCATGTTTATCATTTCCAACTTCCATGTAGGAATGTTAATCTCCTAAGTCATACCTCTTGGTTTATGATGTTCTACCTTAACCTATTGACAATTAGGGAACTTAGCCACAAAGTCTACTATGTCCCTCATCATGCCGTTCCACCAAAAGACTTCCTGTAGATCACGATACATCTTAGCAGCAGCTGGATGAATGGAATACTTGGAGTTATAAGATTCTGCAAGGATATGCTACCTCAGCTCAGCCACATTAGAAACACATAAGCGACCCTGGTAACGAAGCACACCATCTCCCCCTTGGGAGAAAACCTCAACTTTTTGCTGATGAATTGCACTTTTCATCTAAAGTAATATAGGATCACTACCTTATTTTTCCTTAACCTCCACTACCAATGAAGATTCTATTCCATGCTGAACTATCACCCCATTATCTGATGTGTCCGTAAGGCAAACTCCTAAGCGAGCAAGCCAGTGAACATCTTTGGATAGTTCTTTCTTTTCTTCCTCTACATGTGCTACACTACACATAGACAGCCTGCTAAGAGCATCAACTACTACATTGTCCTTACCAGGATTGTAAAGCACATTCATGTCATAATCTTTAAGGAATTCAAGCCATCTCCTCTAATGAAGATTCAACTCTTTCTGGGTTAACACATACCGGAGGCTCTTATGATCTGTGAGTACATAAATATGATCACCATACAAGTAGTGTCTCCAAATCTTTAGGGAAAATACTACGGCTACAAGCTCAAGGCCATGAGTCGGGTAATTCTTCTCATGGACCTTAAGCTGTCTAGAAGCATAAGCTATGACCTTACCTCTCTGCATCATCGCACAACCTAGACCCTGGATACATCACAATAAATCACATAAACATCTAAACCATTTAGTAGAGTCAAGACCAGATATGTAGTCAACCTAGTCTTCAGTTTGAGAAACTTATCTCACACATATCTGACCACTAAAATTTGACCTCTTTTTGAGTCAACTTGATCAATGGGAAAGCTGTGGATTAAAATCCTTCAACAAACCTCCTGTAATAACCGGCCAAACCCAAGAAACTTCTGATATCTGTTAGATAGGCGGGTCTGGGACAGTGTTGTACTGCTTCAATATTCTGAGAATTCACTAAGATCCCTTCGCTAGATACCATATGACCAAGGAAAGAGACCAACTGTAACCAGAATTCACATTTGTTAAACTTAGCGAATAACTGTAGATCTTTGAGAGTTTGCAGAACCACTCTCAGATGAATCACATGCTCTTCCTCACTTCGAGGATAAATGTAGATATCATAGATATACACAATGACGAACAAGTCAAAATACAGTTTGAACACCCTTTTCTTTAAGTCCATGAAAGCTGCAGGAGCATATGTTAGTCCAAAAGACATAACTACAAATTCATAGTGACCATAGCGAGTCCTGAAGGTTGTCTTCGGAATTTCACTATCTTTAACTCTAAACCGATGATAGACAGATCTGAGGTCTATTTTAGAATAACAACTAGAACCTTGAAGTTGGTCGAATAAGTCATTAATCCTAGGGAAGAGGTGCTTATTCTTGATTGTGACTTTGTTCAATTGACGATAGTGAATGCACATCCTAAGAGAACCATCTTTCTTTTTCACAAAGAACACTGGAGTACCCCATGGAGAGATACTAGGTCTGATGAAGCCCTTATCTAGAAGGTCTTTTAACTACTCCTTCAATTCCTTAAGCTCGGCTTATGAAAAATATTAGTTTTTTTTATAAGAAAAAAATTATTTTTTTTGACGTTTTTTTACCTCCCCACCCCCTTCTAACCCCATCCTCACCATATTTCTTTCTTTTATGAATGGACATCTTTTACCCATTTTATCGATTTAACTATCCACTTTAAATGGGTAGTATGCGTATTATTCATTTTTACCTATTTTAAATAAGTTGTATACCCAAACCATTTAAAATGGATAAATATGTGTGGATACCCATTTAAATTACCTTTTTGCCACCCCTTGCCCGAGCTATCCCTTGGCTTGACATGCCACAAGATTGAATATTGACAAATGTAGAAGCTTTTAAATCATGAACATTCAATTACTTAGAAAACACACTCAACAACTTTATTAAAAATCTGTAATTTGTATCATATACATATGCTTATATAATGGCAATGAAAGATACAAATCAACTCATTTATATATGAAGCCTCTAATCATAGTGAAGATAGGTTACTAGGAAAATACTCCAGACTACCTGAATATTGTACTAACAATATATACTAACTACTAATACTCAAGATAAACTAGATCCCTCCGAAAGCAAGTAGATCATCAAAGCTAGACGAAAGTGATTCTAATGATTTGTCTGTTCATGATCCTAAATACCCGAATCCATATTTTTTAAATACATAGCATTGAATAACATTAGTACATGGAATGTACGGTATGTAAAATAGTTGAATGAAACAACTAGCTAAGAATTATTACATTGAGCTAAATTAAGAACTATGAATATAGACTACAACAAAAGTAAACTTAATAGAAAAAAATGCATGTGTTCTTTAACAACAAAATACTATAAATGAATGTATGAAATAATAGAAAATATTGAAACTAATAATTATACTTTTCTTAGAAAATTTCTCCAAATGATAACCATCACGTGATCCTTAGGTAAACTTAAGTTGTGCATGGTTTGATTTTGTTTTCGGGGGTTGCGGGATTGAATTCGAGAAGTTGGGTTGAAAGTAGGCACATTGGATCGTTTGGCGAGCTGGGTCGAGCTCGCCGAACCACACGGCGATTTGCCGAAATTCCCCATCTCGCCTTTAATTTCTTGCTAAATAAATTGTTGGGTTCTTTAACTTTCGGCGAGAAGCCTGAGGGTCACCGAAGGCACTCGACAACTCGCGGAAAGACTTATTGATGGCCCTTTGTCTGCACCCCTGATCCCTCTTTGCACTGTAACTTTCGGCGGGTTCACCCTTTCTCGCCAAAATATGTCGGCGATTCGCAAAAGGCCTTTCCCATCACCAACTTGCCATAGCTTTAAAGCCAATCCTTTTGGCGAGCCCGATCTAGCCTTTCAAAGTGATTCGGCGACTAGCAAAACGGTTCAACGAGTCTGTTTGGAACTGATTTTCTGTACTTTTGTTTAAATATTTTCTTAACTTTTTCTCAATGTTTTGCACACATGGCTTGACCGAAAGTTGCTGGGAGAATCATGCCACCCCGAAAGATAAGAGCATGAAATTTCAAAATAAGCAAAGGGAGATCAAATCCTCCCAAGATGGGAAGACCACAACCTCCACCTCGAGATGAAGGCAAGGGCAAGAGGCCTAATTCTGACAGGGAGACTACTCCCCGAGGCCTCCTTATTCCTTCATGGGCTCGGGGATTCTATGAAGCTGTGCGGAACTTGTTGGCGGATACACCCGTGGCAGCTCCTGGTGGGTCTGGTACTACGATTCCTCCTAAGGTGACCCCGAATACTGATACCAGATCCAGAGTACTACACCGGGCACTGCTGCCCAGACAGATAGAGCGACTGCGAAGACAAGATCCCTCTTTTCGCCCTCTCTGTCTTACTTTATTTCACTTTTAGATATTCTTTGTTTGCATTTGAGGACAAATGATTTTATTTATGGTGGAGTGAGGCCCACCTTTTATGTGAATTGTTGTGGCTTGATTGGTTTTGATTATATATTTGGGTTTTAAGTTAAAATTGTGTTGCGCACTACTTTTTGTGGAAAGTTTGAGCTTGTAGCTCAGTGTTTCTAACTATAAATGATATTTGATCCTTCTGAATTTTTTTCCCACCTCGTGTTTGTATTGAATGTGGTAGTTCTTGTGCAAATTTGAATATCATTTTTGATCAATATTGATGACTTGAATAGTGCTCATAATTGAACAAAATTGAATGTGCGGCTACGATGAGACCAAATGAAGTTCCATAGCCAATATGTGAACTGTTTGCATCTCGTTGTGACTAGCCAAGTATCGAATTGAGTATCTTGTGATGAACATTGCACACTAGAAAAAGTGTGGAGCCTTGCTTTACTTTGGTATCAATGCCTTATGTGATGAGCTTACCGTGAACCATGTGTGATGGCACCTAGAATTTGCCCCGTTGGTCCGGCTAACTAAGTGATGTGAACTCTTGATATGATCTTGGGCAACTTTAAAGAGTGTGACAAATTGACATTATACCTCTTTTTGTGGCGTACCATGTTAGTGTGTTAACTTCTTTTGAGCCCCCTTTGAGCCTTAACCTTTTTCTTCGAAGAAAATTGATGACATTGTGACCCTTTTTTGATCCAATACCCATAATCCTCATGATTTGTGATTTGTTTGAATAGCCAACTTAGGTCAAAAGCCTAAGTTGGGGTGTGGTGAAAATAGAAGGTAAATCAAGGAGTGCAAGAGAGTCCCCTTTTACCCATGTTTTAAGAAAAATGGAACCCCTCCATACAAAAAAGAAGAAGAAGAAATTAATGTAAAAGAAAAAGAATGAAAAAGTTGTGGAATAATGTTGTGAAAATACAAAAAGAAATGAGGTTTCTAGCAGTCCATGGAAAGTGAATAATGGGATGACTTGTAAACACGAATGAAAAATGATGAAAAAAAGAAAAGAAAGTATTGTTCACACCACATCTCATGAGGACTATAGCCATTGAGCGTAAATGACCATACCTTTGCACTCAACGTTGTTACAAGCCTTGAAAAGACCTTTTTGATCCTAAGTGAGCTGAAACAAATGTTGATTGGAAAATATGGCCAAACCTATTGGTGAAATCATACATTTTGTTCATCTTTGGGAGTGTGAGCGTTGCATTTGATTCCGGAACTTTAAATTGTTGAATCATTGTGTGTGAATATGGAATCATTCTTTGTGTGAGGGCATATGATTTCCTTTGTTGAGCTTGGACTTGCATTTGAATAAAGTATTGTGAGCTTGAGATTCTTTGATAATGGTGAGTCACAATTTGAAACTTTGAGTACACATTTGATCCTTGCATGAGTAAGTTGAGTCTTCTGTAACACTGTTTGAGACATCCTTTTTGAACTGTTGAACTTGAGTTTTAGTTGAGGACAAGCGGAAGTTTAAGTTGGGGTGTTGATGAGTCCACGATTTTAACTCATTTAGGGCTTTATTTTAATAGATTTACTATCCTCGAATGCATATTTTGTCTCAATAACTGATATAAATCCTTGAATTTCAGGTATTTTAACTTAGGGACAAAGCGTGGACACTATTGAGCAAAAAGAAGCAAGGCAACTGAAAGAACAAAGAAAAGAAGGCCTGAGGATCGCCTAAATCATTGGGTGAGTCGCCAAATGGCCATGGTCTTGTATAATGTTCTAATGTGCCAAGCCCTGAAGGAGAAAATCAAATCGGTGATAGAAAAAAGTAGTCGATGAGTCACCGAACAGTTTCGTGATGTAATGCCTTATCGCTCAAAGTTATAGGACCTCAAGGATTCTGAAGGCACAAGAAAAAAGGAGATACAAATGACCAACGGATGGATCACCGAGTGGATCGGTGATCCCAACTAACTGCGCCGACTGAACCTTCGTAGCACACTTTTTGACAACTATATTAGTATTCAGTTTTTGAAGTATAGAACTTAGAACTGAGTTTGAGAGACATTTTTCCTTAGCTTTGAAGATTTGAAGATTTCCATTTCTAAGAAATTGGAAATGGGTATTAAAGATTCTTCAAATTATACATTTTTAAAGACAATATTAATCATTCCTAGCAAGTCCTGTCTCTCTCCTTCACTTAAAACACAACCTATGATGATTCTCAATTCCTTTTTTTGTCTAGCCGTTGGTACTCCGCATCTTCACGGAGAATTCAATTTCACCGGGTCCATGTCGGAGACAGCGGGGCAGTCGTTACACCATTCGTGCAGGTCGCTACTTATGCGACAAGGAATTTCCAAATTTTTGAAATTGGATTTAGACTTTTTTAAACTTTATCGACTTGTTTCATATCATGGTTCAGGCGTTAAAATTCAGTGAGGATTTGAGTTTAGAGTCTTAGTTTTTTTTATTTAACCTGGGACATTCCTCGAATTCAACACCGGAATGGATGGTACAAAGTCCTCCAGCTTTTCATACTTTTGGAGAACTTCCAGCCATCAAGGAGACCACCCTGCTGTGCCAGCAGTCAACTCCGGTGTGTCAGCTTAGTTGAAGCTTTTTTAGTTTCTCTCCTTCCTAACCCGGGGCTGGGCCGTCCCCAGTTGATGGAAACACATTTCGGTATCGATTTTTATCTTTTTACTATGTCTAGCTAAAACCCCAATTCTTGGGGTGTGACTATGAGTTGAATTAATTGTTGGGTATTGCTAATCGATAGTCTATTTGCTGTTTCAAAGTAATTTCGTTCAGTAATTGTGGTTGAATTTAATGGGTTGTAGTTGCAAATACAATCTTAACTTCTTGTTTTTGGCTTGCTCGAAAGAGAGGTTTTAAAACCAAAATTGTTAAATCAATGGTCTGTGGGTATTGGGTTGTCATGGGTTCATCTCGAGAGAGTGAACCCTAAACCCTTTTCCACACATTTAGCTGAGAGAGTGAATGGACTAAAGAGAAGGTTGTGCTTCATTGCGGCTTATTGGTGTTTGAGAGAAACCAATTCGATGCGGGGTAAATTGTTCGAGAGAAAGTTTACCCCCACTAAAGTCTATCTTATTCATTGATTTGCAGCAGTTTACTAATAATTGCAATTACCCGGTTGTTTACCTCAGCCCATAATCCTATCACATCCCAAGGATCCCGTCTCCGTATTCATATTTTCATCCTATTTGTTGTTTTTAGTTGCTAGGTGACTACAAAACCCCTTTTGATATTTGACACTTGTGTCACCCCAAACTTGAATTATGCTTTTACTCATAAATATTTTTAGCTATGATTGACTTGAGTATATTTATGCCTTTGTATTAATTCTTGAGTACAAACCACTCCCTTGGGACTCGACCACAACTCACTAGTGGGGTTATATTACTACTCACGATCGTTAGCACTTGAACTGGAATTAGTATCCTGATATGTGAAATCATTCCCACGTGGGGAAATATGACTGCACATGATCGACATCCATATCCTTACCTTCGCTGTCAATTCTAAACATAAAATCCCAGCTTTGTGACAACCCATGGCAAATTTTGGCTTGGACATAGGTTTGAAGCCAACCAAGCACCCAACTCACAATCTTTATCCTTGAAGGCCTAGTTATCATTGTTTAGTAACCCATAAATTTGATTAATTGCCTCATGTCCATAGTTGACAACCTTTGCCCAAATGGTGATCAACCTTGATGCTATGTAAGTTTCCATGAGGTTGACATAAAACTCCCTCACCCATTGCTCATTTTCCTTGCAAAGTTCTGCTACCAAGCATATCCAACCGGATGCCATCAACCTTTGGTGGAAAGTTTGAAGAATTTCCTCAACTTTTTCAAGTGATATGCCTCTCTTTGTATGTAGCTTCTTCTTCATCAGATAAGCATAATAAATCTCTTGTGCTTGGAGAGATACAAATAAATGTTGGTCATATTCAACCACCACTTCCTCCTCAAAACTGAGTCCATGTGCCTCTCTTGACTTTGTAAGAATCTGAAAACCACAATACTGTGCAAGTGGGAGATTTATATGTTAAACGATGCTATTTCATAGGTAGAAGTCAAATAAAATGGGTAGAACATAATTTGGAACTAAAACAGGCCTGCTAAAATTTTTCACCTCGGCAAAAAAATAGTCCCAGATATCACAAAAGTGAAGTTATGTTCAAATAAGCGAACATTGCCAAAGCAAAGGGGTATCACTTAAGCTAGTACTACTTTTGAAATGGCGAGTCCGCTTTTGTGAATAGTCGCCCCCTTTCAACATGAACAACCAATTTTTATTCCACATTTTAGCATGAAATTTCAACTACAATAAGTGCAAAATCAACACCAACCAAACAAGCAATCAGGAAAGTCAATCATTTTGCCACACAAGTTTCGAAAATCATTTATGAGTTCTTTTGGACATTTTATCAAACACATGATGAACATTCTATTTTGAACAATTAGATCATGAAATGTGTAATCAAGACTTCCCCAAATACTCTTAATCTTCCCACACATATGTAATTAACAAATTAAGCAAAGAATTTGGCCAACACAATCACAATTTTACCCCCTCCAAGTTAGAGAAGTTACTACCACTAAATACCCCCACTTTCAACAAGGCAATCAAAGTTACCCAATGAGTATTACCACTTCAACAGAGTTAGAGTGAGAGAGACATACATGATAGTGTTTGCACAAGGAATACCAAGAGTTTGGAATCGTTTTGGAACTACTGGAGAGGAGAGCAAAGGTGTGAAACTTTTATTTTGGGTGTGTTGCTCATTTGGATTGTGATTCATATATTTTGAATACCTTACCTCCGATGAAGTAACATCTAGTCGATTTTGTGACTGCTCATGAAAGGGCGGGGTTCGTTTAAGCTAGTGCCCTTTCGCTTATGTTCGCTTTTGCAAGAGGGAGCCGCGTTTGCGGACTTCACTTAAGCAAACAACCATTCACTTTTGTGACCCCTGAGGGCCTTTTTAGAAATAAGAAAACCCAAAATTAAACTAAGTTAGAGACCAATGAGGTGTCTCCCATCAAGTTCATAATTTAAAGTCGTGGCGTGATGTCGAGTACATCACCTTTTGTGTTTTCACTTTGAGGCAATGAACCGTCTCCCCAACCTGAAATCAATTTCACTGCGAAGAGCATGGAGAGTGCTAGAGAACATCAAGAATGTCACCCAACCTCTCCACTTTGAAGACTTGAATTTCTTACCCAACTTCAAATCATGCTCTCATTTTGGATCGTTGGGAAAAAGTGAAAGGGTAACTAGGTCATGCGAACATTGAAATTCATAAATATTGGGCTTCAAGTGAGTGACACTCTCACTTTCAAATGAACTAAAGTTTCTATATATTATATTTTTTGCATTTTCTTGCAACTCTAGTAGCATGCCAGTTATTTCAGCTTCTTGGATTGCTATTCACTTGGGTTGGGTGCAGAAGCTCAAGATACCTTCTATATCCACCTCAATCTGTCTCTTGTATTGGCTTCAAGCAATTAGATTCCAAACATGAGTTAGATCGTCTCATCACGCCAAGCAAGGTGCAAGTTGTTAGACCATTCTTCGTTGTTTCCGGCCATTGGATAATGATGAGTTCTCACCTTATCCCTAAGAGTGGCAAGTCCAAACTCAAAGTCGACCATGCCATAGTACTGCGTCAGGTGCATTTTTCTAATCCTTTCCTTTTCTTGGGAGAGTACAAGTAGGGTTTGCTTACCCTAACTGAGCTTTTCATCCACGGCCCTAAGCCTCAATTGACTTACTACAGTTGTTTCACCAAAATGCAATGGGTCGGTAGAGGGCATACCATTCCCAAATATGTAATGATCACAAAAAGGCATAGAAACAAAATAAAAGAAAATATAAACAACTATTTCCAATCTAGATAGAAACAAGTATACTAGAAATCCTAAATCAATTCAATACACCTAATTGCTCCCCGACACCGACACCATTTTTCATAACACTCAAATAACTCTTCAAAACCAATCAAAGAGAGAGCAGCCGTCATTAATAAAAATATTATATTTAACTAAGAGTCAAAGTTGAATCCCTCAGAGAAAAATTTCTCGATGATTGAAAAAATAAAGGCCATTTAGATACTATCTTGAATCTAAACATACAAGGTACAGAATTATCAAACATAATACAATTTTTCTAACTACACTTCCAACGGGGACCGAGATGATATCAACAAGAAATGTATGGGAATTGAAAAACTTCGATATTTAATCAACACCCAAAGATCCATTGCAATTCAATCCAAGATCAATCAATAATATTTAGGTTAACTAATCGTAGGCCAATCCTAATCTCCTTTTGATCTCAAAGGACTATTACAATACATCTCCTTTCAGTCTCAATCACGTGATTCAAAAAAATAACCCACTACCTTATTTTAGACCTCTTTTTCGATCAAGCCTTGCACTCATCAATGAAACCCTAAACTTTCTCCTTTCGGTCTCAAATTTAAGAGTCAAAGTTAAAATGCGATTATTAATCTAATTCTTCACTTCACGATTCGAGTTTGCAAGCAACCCATGAAGATTAGAATCTAGGATTGAGAGAGTGTACTCTCAACCCATAAATTCAAATATGAAGACTAGATTGAACCTATTTCATGAAATCAAACATGGAAACAAGGAATTACAAAAGCAATAGAGAAATAAATCAAATACCAAAATAGCTTTGCCTATTTCTAGCTCAAAAGCCCCAATTTTCACACACACAATTACACCCACATGTCTAGAAATTAAGAACAAAGAAATGAAGAATGGTAAGAGAAATTTAGTAAAATAAAACACCATCTCCAAATCCACATATGTAATGTGAGGCAAGTTGCCTTAAATGTCTCAACCCCAAGATCAAGAACAATGCAAAATCTACTTTTTGATGAGTTTTTATTTCTATAATAGTTCTCTCTAACAAATTTTTGATTCTCAATTCTAAATTATGCTCCATACTACCCTATATTTGAATTTTGGGTCCGATACTTGAGAATTTCCCATTCTCCTTGTCTGGATAGGCGGGCTTTGTAAAAGAGACATGAGGTTCTCAAAAGAAAACTTCACAAAAGAGAACATAAGTTCTCTTAAGAGACCCTCAACTTTTTAGAGCAATTCATAAAAGCGAACCCCACATAATCCCTTAAGCGGCTAATTGACTTTGGTTATGCCAGGTTTTGCTTCTTTTCAGCTTCTACTCCACTTCTGTTATCTTTTTCTTTCCTAATATCAAAACACTTGAAACAACACAATCCAAAGGATAAATATCCTCTTTATCTACCTAAGTGCCAAAAAATAACAAGAAAAAAAACCTCAAATGAGTGCAAATCCACAACTCATTAAGTATATTTATATGCATAATTCTAGGAAAATCTTCCATAGAAGCGTAATCTCAAAGCATCTCAAGTCAATGGCATATATCTTTTTTATTTTCTTAAATATTCACCAAAATTTATTATATTAATAATATTCAATTGAAATTAAGACTTCACAATCCTCGTGAAAGATGCATTTCCACTCACACAATAGAAAATCTAACATACAATTATGAATTCCAATCCAAGGGATTATGGATTTATGCAAAAGATACTCTCACAAATGAATTCATGCATACACATATTGACCCATAGACTTGCTCTGAATGCAGATCGCCACTAATGTAGATCGAGAAGGCTTAACATCCTCAAGGACGTGTGGGTTTGTGTAGGCTTGGGCAAAAGTATGGTATCATTTGGTCAAGTAACTAAGATATCTCCCTAATGCGTCAACTTTTTATTTGAGCATACCGCTCACATATTTGGGTTTTTCCTTCCATCATATACCATCTTCATATAAAGTTCACTTATTTCATCTTTCATTTTTATTTTCACTTGAGGCATATTCATCTATTGACCTAGCTCCCACATTTTTGTTTTGCTTTATTCACAGATTTATTTCAACACTTTCCTAATTAAATCTTATGGTGATCTATGCTTTTAGTTCAAACCTATTTGTTTCATTGGTGCACACAATCCCCAAACTTATTTTTTTGCCTAAATTTCACATCATTAACTTTTTCTCCTTTTCTCCCCCAAACATAGGCTTTTTTCCTTTATCACATATCAGTTACAACTAGGGAGACATGAGGGTGTGAAGATAAAGGGTTACAAAGGTTCAAGGTACCCAACATGGTGGCCGAAAAATTGGGTTAGGATAATAAGGCAGACGAAGATTACATTAGTGGAGGAAAATTTGGGATTGAGTGGCTGGTAAAAAAGGGCCTTGGTTCATCTTTCAAGCCAAGTCAAATCTAGAACTTTTCCTTGAAATACACGTTGGAGCAAGTTCTAGTGAACATGCATATACAAAAATGAATCAAATCCTTACCACACAAGCCATTACAATCTAAAAACATTTCAAGCTAGTCTCAAAATCAATTGAATCGAATGACTTTTGAAAAACTACAATGGGGATATCTTGCTTGTAAATCATTAAGCCAAACAGAAATGTACATGCCATGACAACATATTGCTGATTAAATCACATTTTCCCATTTTCAAATCATTTTAAACCTCGCTTTGCCAATTTTTTTTGGTAGTCCGTCTTGCAAGAGGTGTGACAAAAGACTCAATTTAAGACTAAAACTTGACATTTTCCCTTAATAAAGTCACCTCTCAATCAATCATTGGAAAACACCAACCCAATTCGATGCAAAAAGACCATATAAAGATAAAATTAAGAAGAAAAATATTTTTCTACTTGGGAGAGAATCGTAGCATAAGGAAAACCTCTTAGAGTTTATTTAACTTACTACTATTCACAAAGATGAAATTGATTCATGTGACATAAATTCATAGTGTAGTTTGAAGTTGGTGAAGTTTGCTTGATAGGTCTTGAGTTGGTACATGAGGTTGTAGAGAATGTTCAGCTTATTATAGTAAGGCTGAAAAAAACTTAATATTGATAAAAGTCCTATGCCGATGTTAGAAGGAGAAACCTTGAGTTTGATGCTCATGATCGGGTCTACTTGAAAATCTAACCCGTGAAGGGTGTAATGAGATTCTGAAAGAATGAGAAGCTTAGTCGCCGTTATGTAGGGCCCTATCACCTTTTGAAGCGTTTTGGTAAAGTTTCTTATTAACATGATTGCCTAATGATTTGGCATCGGTACATCTAGTTTTCAATGTCTCCTTGTTAAAGAAATGTGTTGGAGATCCGACATTCATAGTTCTAATGGAAGGTTTGGGAGTTAAGGAGAAGGAGAATCTTTCTTACGAAGAAAATCTAGTTGAGATTTTGGACCGACAAGTTAAGAAGTTGAGAAAGAAGGAAGTTGCTTCTATGAAGGTTCATATGAGGAATCAGAGAGTTAAGGGTGAAACTTGGGTGGCCGAGGCTGTTATGAAGTCTGTTATCCTCATATCTTTCCCTTCAACCGCACTCTAGCTTGAGGTATTTAATTCCTCATGGTCCATCCTTATGACTTAGTCATTCTCATTATTCCTTATGCATGCAGGCTCAAGAAAACTTGATTTTTGAGAAAATAAGTTAACCTAATTGATTTCTCCATGTTTATGTGCATTTCATCATAAGTTTCATATAGGCCTTATTAAATGACGTTTTCAATATGCTTTAGCTTGGAGTCGATTTTTATTCTCCTCCTAGGATATGTGCTTTTATGTAATTGAATTCATGTTGGGCTGTTAAGTCTTCTTGCTATGCTCCTTATGATGTCTTGAGTTCCATTCGTGGATGAATATTTCCAAGGGTGAGAAATTATAACACCTTGGGTTTGGGAAAGAAGGAAAGATTTGTTTTGGAGAAGGTGTCTATGTCTACGGGCTCCACTTACAGAGCGTACGTGCCCCTAAGAGCCATATATGGAAACCGTAGGTGGTGGGGAAAAATAATTCTACAAGCCAAGTTCCAATACCCTTTTGATGGTTCCAAAGGACAGTCTGACATTGCTTCGACAAGTCATAGGTAGGACTTGTAGTTCACCCAAGATTTAGTGAAATTTTAAAGCTCAAAGTTGGGTTCCATTGGTGGCATGTACGAACCGTAGGAAGACCTAAGAACCAAACATGGGATCCGTCGAAAGTGGGTCAATTTTAAGGTCCCAGTAGCCCATCGACGATTGACCAGTATGGTCCGTCTAAGGACCTACGAACCATAGGTCCAACCGTTGATGGCGTCTAACAACTATTTTAAGAAGGGCTTCTTGATCTTTTCCTAATTATTCTAACCAAATACTATCTCATTTTACATTCTATCCTAGGCCCTATTTAAACCCCCAAATTACCCAATTAAACTCATTCTCCTTAACTCCAAAAAGTTGATCCGGTTCTTCCCTAAAATTTCTCTCTCTAAAGCTTCAAGAAGAATTCTAGAGTTTCAAGATCAAGTCTCCAAACTCACCATTGATTGTTGGCCTTTGACATCAAGGTGTCATAGTATTTACCTATGAAGTCCTTTCCTACATATGTTCCTACATTCTCCAATTTTTACAAGTCAGAATCTCCAATTGAAGTTAAGGTTTTATTCAATGTCACATGTTCTTTTCAATTATTATCAATGATTGTTTTGTGTCTTTTTATGTATGAATGGAGATAATTACTTGTTTTAAATTTGAATTTTCAGCTGAACCCATGCATAATCCGTGATTTCTAGATTTTGATCATATGATGAAGCTTCTGAATTATGAAAGATGAATTTATGAAGATATGCATGTTTCTTTATGAAATTGATGAAGATGATTTAAGGTTGCTTTGAGAGTAAAGCATTGATATTGTTGTTGTTGCTATGAAAGGATTTCTCACATACTACATAAAATATGATTGTGAAAGGATTTTCTCACATAAAGGATTCATAAGGTTGAAAGGTTTTCTCACCTATGTTGAATCAATATTAAGGAGCTATTCTAAAGAACTCTAACTTGGATTGACTACTAAATTGGGCCTTTCTATGGATAATAAGACAAGAATGATTAATGAAGATTTCGTGGGATTTATACTTAGCACGTAGAAGATGTTGAGATGGAAGCTTTCCCATAGTTGAGGACGAGTTTCTTGTAGTAATCTTCCTGTCGCATAACTATGTGTCACCATAGGTTTGTCTTTCATAGACATTAGCTAGTGGATCAACCTAAGCTAAAATTTTATGGTTCTTACCTTAGAAAGTAAGGAAATATCTTTTTAGTGTGGGATAGACACTAGATTCCATGTTACCGCTCACATGATCTATGTCGGTTAAAGGTAAATCTCCCACAATAATGAACTAAGGTTACTTTCTCAAAGTATATTAAATGAGTTGTAAGGATGTTTAGATTGTATTGACAACTATTATGACTAATGTTTTCTAACATGTTATTTTATGCTTTAGCTTTGTCATTGCATATCATATAAAGTCCATTTAGCATGATTTTATAACTCTTATGCATTTCTATCATACTTGATACATTCGATGTACTAACGCATACTTGTGCTTACATTGTTTCACTAATGTAGGGTCTGACGCTCCTACCTCTCATACTCGTGGCTAGTGATCTCTTATAGACATTTAAGATTGGTGAGTCCATATGTTTCGAGGACCGAGACTCTTTTCATTTCTCATTTTGTATGTGATGCATGGGTTATGTTCCAATGACTTTCTTATGATGTAATAGATGGCTTTGAGACTTATATTAGCCTTCCACTACTTTTGACAAACTCTTTTAAATGAATTGATTCATTCAAAACTCCGTTGTTTCTATTACCTTATATGATGCATGCTATGTGGCTTCTGTAGGGACTGTTGGGATCTTATACACCATGTCATGTCGAGGTTGTACTTTTGGTCGGAATAGAAGCTAGCATGGATAGATTAGGAGAGAACCTGACTATCCAACACGAATGTAAATCTCATCATAATACACATAAACGAGGAGAAATTCCCCCAAACTAAATCATAACATAAAAAACAAGTTTTTCATGATCATTCATGCATATGGAAACATAAGAATGACTAAGACGCATGAATGAGAGATATTAACCATGATGAACTAATACCTCAAGCAAGAATAGGAGTAGAGGGAAAGAGATGAGGACACTTGGACATAATATCGTCTTTGGCCTCCCAAGTATCACCGTTATAATATCGTCTTTGGCCTCTCAAGTATCACCGTTAACTAATTGATTCCTCCAAAGAAATTTCACGGATGCAATTTCTTTACATATCAACTTAAAATTTGACTGTAAAAAATCTTAGATGAAACCTATTCATACGAAAGGCTTTCTTTAACTCCTGAAATTTCTAAAGGACCAACGAACATTGGATCCCCAACACCCTTCTTAAACAAAGAGACATTGAATACCAAATGTACCGATGTTAAATCATTAGATTACTCCAATTCATAAGAAACTTACCCAATACGCCTCAAAATATGATATGGGCCCACATAACATGGACTAAGCTTCCCTTTCTTTCCAAACCTCATCATACCTTTCATAGGTGAGATTTGTAAATAAACCTAATCACCAACATCAAGCTATTCTAACATCGGCATAAGACTTTTGTTAACTTTGAGGCATTTTCAACCTTTTACGAATCAGTCGAACCTTTTCCATAGCCTCATGCACCAACTTTGGCCATATCAAAGTGACCTCACAAACTTCAAACAAACCAATACGAAACCTACACCTTCTACAAAAAAGATCCTGAGGTCCCAATACTAGAATCATAGCTATTATTATAAGAAAACTCTATCCAAGGAAAATAGTCATCCCGATTACCGTTAAAGTTAATTACACAAGCTCCCAATATATCTTCTAAGGTCTGAATAGTGCGCTAGGCTCACCTTGTCCCCGTTCTGAAGTGGAAAGTCGTGCTAAGTTTCACTTGAGTACCATGATCAAAGATAATGGAAAAGGGCCCTCCATGCAACTTTACCATTTCTCAAATATAAATCTTGTCATACTCTTCAGCTGAAAATGTAGTCTTTACGGGAAAAATGTGAGCTGATTTCATCATTCCATCCACAATTACCCAAAATGAGTCAAATTTATGACGAGTACGAGGTAAAACTGTTATGAAGTCCATATTCAAATCTTCTCACTTCCATATAGGAATAATAATAAGTTGATCCAACATCCTGGGTTATGATACTTAACTTACACTCGTAAACAATTCAGACATTTAGTAAAAAATTCTACAGTATTCCTTTTCATCCCATTCCACCAATAGACCTCCCATAAGTTGTGGTATATTTATGTGGTTCCCAAATGAATAGGATATTGAGAACTATGAGATTCTGTTAAAATTTTATTTCTCACGTCATCAACATCCGGAACGCAAAACCAACTTTATTATCGAAGGACACCATCTCCCCCTTGGGAGAAATCCAACATGGTTTTTTTTGGAAACCAATTTATTCAAATAAGCCAATACCATATCAACATCTTGATTAACTTTCACATCCGATATAAGAGATGATTCCGAATCATTTTGACCAATCACACAACCTTTAGTAGAGAAAACCAAGCAATCACCCAATCGGACGAACCTATGAACATAGAAAACAAATTCTTTCTTACCATCCTAAATGTGAGCATTACTATTCATCGATAATTGACTAAAAGCAGTCGCAACCATATTTGCATTACCTTGATGATAGAGGTGACTCAATCGTAATTCTTTAACAACTGAAGCCACCTTCTTTGACAAAGATTAAAATCCTATTGGGTGAAAAAATATTTCAAACTCTTGTGGTCGATAGACACATATATATGAAAACAATAAATGTAATGACTCAAAATCATTAGAGGAAACACTACCACTGCTAACCCAAAATCATGGGTCATATAATTCTTTTCATGCACCTTCTATTTTCTTGAAGCATAAGAGATAACTTTCCAATGTTGCATCAAAATATAACCAAGACCAATCCGCAAATCATTATAATATACCGTAAAATCATCCAATCTTTCCGGTAACATCAATATAGGGGCTAAAGTGAGTCTATCCTTCAACTCTTGGAAACTATTCTCACACACTTTCGACCTTAGGAAATTCACCTTATTTTGAGACAATGTCATCAATGTTCAAGAAATAGATGAATATCTTTACACAAACCTTCTATGGTAACTACCAAACCAAGAAACTCCTTATATATGTAGTACAGAATGGTCTAGTACAATTCTTAACTGCCTCAGTTTTCTGAGGATCAACTTGAATACCTTCACTAGAGACTATATGGCCAAGGAAAGCAGTAGACCTCAACCAAAACTCATATTTGTAAAACGTAGTTTACTATTCACGATCATTTAGAATTTTCAACATAATCCTTAAATGCTCAACATATTAATCCTCACTCCGTGAGTATATCAAAATGTCATTAATAAACACAATCAGGAACATGTAAATATATTCCTTAAAGACCCTGTTCATCAAATCTATAAATGCGCTGGGGAACTGGTCAAATCAAAAGTTACTACCAAAAAGTCATAATGACCATATTCATAGTGAATAATTTAATCGAAATCAAATAAAACCCATGAAGATTGCATGAAATCTTATCTATTTGGTGAAATTGAATTGGAAACTTCAAATTCCTTTTGAGACCAATGAATTAATGGAATCTATTGGTGAATTCCACATACCGTGATAATCAAAGCCTAACAAGCAAAAGAGAATAGGAAACTTGAAGCTTGGAACCCTACCTTTCTTCCTTGATCAAGAGAGAGATCTGGAGTGTATGAACATGGATAGGAATTGGGGATTGGATAGAATAAGAGGGTGCTGGATGGTTAAAGGAGTTGAAAGGTAGTTTTAAAACTTAGAAATAAGGTCAAAATGACATAGTATGGGTATTAAATGTATAGGAAAATACCGAGATACCCTTAAGAATTAACTACAAGATAGACCTAAGTTTGGGGGTCTATGGTCCATAGTGTAAACTACGGTCCATCCTGTCAAACCGTAGATCAACAACTAGAGCTTGAAACTCTGATCAATTCCCATGAGTTACCTCTATGGCCCTTCATTTGATATACAATCCGTAGAACTTACCCGTTGTCTTATAGTTACTAAAAATCACCAATGTCAAATTGTTTTTCAATGATATCCACTCTACGGTTTGTAACACCATCTATGAATCGTAGTTCATACCCACAAAAAATTTGTCCTCCAAAATCACTATGTGCATAACCAATTCTATGGGCACTACCTACGACCCAAAATTTATTCGATGGCTCGTCCTCTTAAATTGTTCTCATCAACAAAGACTTGAAATTTTCCAAAAAGTCAATAAGGTCCAATGAAACTCTTCTTACAACCCGTTTAACTCTCGATGACTTGTAGATGAATTCGTAGCACAAGAGTTTCTTTAAGAGATAAGGATACCTTCACATAATATTGACAACTAATGAATTCCTCTAAAGAACCTTCACAGAAGCAACTTCTTTGTTTCTCAACTTCCAAACATGCTGATCTAAAATCCCAACAAGAACCTCTTCATAAGAAAGATTTTATTTTACTCCCAACCTTCCAAAGGTACAATGGATGTCGGATCTCTAACACACTTTTTCAACAAAGATACATGCAATACCAAATGTTCCAATTTTAAATAATTAGGCAACTCAAGTTCATAAACAACTTTGCTAATGTGCCATAAAATCTCATATGGTCCCACATAAAGGGGACTAAGCTTCCCTCTCTTTCCAAAACTCATCATAACCTTCATGTGTGAAGTATTCAAGTAGACTCAATAATCAACAATAAATTCAAGTTATGTTATTCTAACATCGGTATAAGACTATTGTCGACTTTGAGCCACTTTTAACCTTTCACAAATAAATGAAACATTTTCCATATCCTCATGCACCAACTTGGGCATTATCAAGAAAACTTTACCAACTTCAAGAAAAATAATACTAGACCTACACCTACTATCCAGAAGAGCCTCAAATGGTGCTATGTCAATTCTAGAATGATAGCTATTATTAAAAGCAAAATCAATCAAAGGTAAATGATCATCCCAATTACCCATCAAATCTATAGCACAAGCTCTTAGAATGTTCTCTAAAGTCTAAATGGTATGCTCGACTTGTCCATCGGTTTGAGGGTGAAAAGTCATGCTAATTTTCAGTTGCGTACCAAGACCTTTCTGAAATAACTTTAAAAACATAGATGTAAACTAAATACCATGATCGCAGATAATGGACAAGGGCACCCTATGTAATCAAATCATTTCTTGAATATAATGCTTAGCGTACTCCTCCAGCTAAAATGAAGTCTGAATGGGAAGAAAGTGAGCCAATTATGTCATTTGGTCCATAATAACCCAAATTCAATTAAACTATCAGCAAGTTCGAGGTAAATCCATAATGAAGTCCATATTCAATTCTTCCAACTTTCATTAGGAATATAAATGTATTGAGACAAAGCGCTCCATTTATGGTGCTCAACTTTCAGTTGTTGTCAATTCAAAAAATTAGCCACAAATTCCACAATATCATTCTTCATTCATTAAACTAACAAAGCTCCCACTAATTATGGTACATCTTCATGGCTCCAAGGTCAATATAATACCAAGAATTGTGAGCTTATATCAGAATCTGACATCTCAACTCACAAACATTAGGAACACACAATGAACCTTGATATTGAAGGACGCCATGTCCTCCCTTGGGAAAAAGCATCAATGACTTTTTTGGAAACCAACTTCTTCAACTCAACCATAATGGGATCAAGATCTTTCTTTAGCTTTCACATCCTATATAAGAGAAGATTTAGAACCATTTTGAACAATGACTCTACCATTATTGAAATCAACCAAACGAACACCCAATCAGGAAAATCTATGAGCATCACCAACTAATTCTTTCTATTTTCCTCCACATGAGAAATACTTCCTATAGATAGTCGACTAAGAGCATCTGCCACCATATTCGCCTTACTAGGATGACATAGAAAACTAAAGTCTTAATCCTTCAATAATTGGATCCATATCCTTTTTTGAATATTCAAATCCTTTTGATTGACCACATCTTCAAACTATTTTTTTTATAAACATATCTACATGGAAACTTGATAATGCTCAAACTACTCTTGAAAACAAATTCAAAGAGTATATGATTATTGTAAATAAAAATACCCAACTAAGAGACACAGTTGAATCTCACAACAAATGTATAATATAAGAATTCAACAAAGAAATCAAGAATGTGAACTTGTTCATTATAGTAGTGATATACTATGAGTTTACGGTATTTTTAATACATTTTACTTAAGAGTTGTGTGTGTCTAGGGAAATTTTGTATTAGAATTAATGTGTTTATCTTATATTTGCAGGAAATATGCTTGGATGAGGTTGAGAGAGACAACAGATGAATTTCTGCAAAAGGATTCACCTACGGAGGTGACGAACTGTAGGTCCAGTCATGCTCCGTAAGTTGGTGACATAGATGGAGCATCAGGTAAGTCTTGACCAAGTGTAGAACCACTGTGTCTATTAACGGACCATAGGTCGACCTATGGGCCATCCGACATGTCTGTCATTTGTATCAGAAAGTCTGAGTTCCAATACATGATGAAAAAGTCTAAGTATGGAACCACAAGACGGGACCCACGGTTCGTAGGTCAACCTACGGTCCATTCTGCAGGTCCTTCATTTGCATCTGAAAGTTGAAGGTTCCAAGCTTCTGAGAATTTGTCCAAGTCTTGAGCTACAAAAGGGACCTACAGACCGTAAGTCGATCCATGGTCCGTAGGTTGATCTCATCGGTTGAAGCTGCGTCCAGAAATTTATTACCTTATGTCATTTCCTTTTTGTTTAGGACTATGTTTTCTATAAATAGGGTATGTAAACCTCATTTTTGGGGGTTAGCTACTATTCTTTAACTTTAGTTCTTGGTGTGTTCTTGGGAATTAATTTGCAAAACATTAGCAATTTGATTTCCTATTTTCGGTTTATAAAGATTCTTGCTTTGAATTTCAATTAGAGATTTCGGGTTTCTTCTACTGATTACGTAAGATCATGAATTCTTCGTCTAAGAATATGAATTGTGTTCTTGCTACTATGGGTGAGATTACGGTATTTTTAATACATTTTACTTAAGAGTTGTGTGTGTCTAGGGCCATTTTGTATTAGAATTAATGTGTTTATCTTATATTTGCAGGAAATATGCTTGGATGAGGTTGAGAGAGACAACAGATGAATTTCTGCAGAAGGAGTCACCTACGGAGGTGACGAACCGTAGGTCCAGTCACGCTCCGTAAGTTGGTGGCATAGATGGAGCATCAGGTAAGTCTTGACCAAGTGTGGAACCACTGTGTCTATTAACGGACCATAGGTCGACCTATGGGCCATCCTGCATGTTTGTCATTTGTATCAGAAAGTCTGAGTTCCAATACATGATGAAAAAGTCTAAGTATGGAACCACAATAGGGGACCCATGGTCCGTAGGTTAACCTACGGTCCATTCTATAGGTCCGTCATTTGCATCTGAAAGTTGAAGGTTCCAAGCTTCTGAGAATTTGTCCAATTCCTGAGCTACAAAAGGAACCTACAGACCGTAGGTCGATCCATGGTCCGTAGGTCGGTCTCATCGATTGAAGCCGCGTCCAGCAATTTATTACCTTATTTCATTTCCTTTTTGTTTTGGACTATGTTTTCTCTAAATAGGGTATATAAACCTCATTTTTGGGGGTTAGCTACTATTCTTTAACTTTAGTTCTTGGTGTGTTCTTGGGAATTAATTTGCAAAACATTAGCAATTTGATTTCCTATTTTCGGTTTATAAAGATTCTTGCTTTGAATTTCAATTAGAGATTTCGGGTTTCTTCTACTGATTACGTAAGATCATGAATTCTTCGTCTAAGAATATGAATTGTGTTCTTGCTACTATGGGTGAGATTACGGTATTTTTAATACATTTTACTTAAGAGTTGTGTGTGTCTAGGGCCATTTTGTATTAGAATTAATGTGTTTATCTTATATTTGCAGGAAATATGCTTGGACGAGGTTGAGAGAGACAACAGATGAATTTCTGCAGAAGGAGTCACCTACGGAGGTGACGAACCGTAGGTCCAGTCACGCTCCGTAAGTTGGTGGCATAGATGGAGCATCAGGTAAGTCTTGACCAAGTGTGGAACCACTGTGTCTATTAACGGACCATAGGTCGACCTATGGGCCATCCTGCATGTTTGTCATTTGTATCAGAAAGTCTGAGTTCCAATACATGATGAAAAAGTCTAAGTATGGAACCACAATAGGGGACCCATGGTCCGTAGGTTAACCTACGGTCCATTCTATAGGTCCGTCATTTGCATCTGAAAGTTGAAGGTTCCAAGCTTCTGAGAATTTGTCCAATTCCTGAGCTACAAAAGGAACCTACAGACCGTAGGTCGATCCATGGTCCGTAGGTCGGTCTCATCGATTGAAGCCGCGTCCAGCAATTTATTACCTTATTTCATTTCCTTTTTGTTTTGGACTATGTTTTCTCTAAATAGGGTATATAAACCTCATTTTTGGGGGTTAGCTACTATTCTTTAACTTTAGTTCTTGGTGTGTTCTTGGGAATTAATTTGCAAAACATTAGCAATTTGATTTCCTATTTTCGGTTTATAAAGATTCTTGCTTTGAATTTCAATTAGAGATTTCGGGTTTCTTCTACTGATTACGTAAGATCATGAATTCTTCGTCTAAGAATATGAATTGTGTTCTTGCTACTATGGGTAACTAAATACACAACTAGGGTTGTGGGAACCATGAGCGATTAACAAAGTATGAATAGTAACTAAGTGGTTCTTGAATAGTGTTATTGCATACATTGATAATTCTTTCGTTTAGAAGTCTTTTTAACAGTGCGCAACGTTAGAATTCGCCTTATTGCTACTTGCCGGACCAAGGAGGTAGTTAATAAGAAAAGAATTATCAACATAGATTTAGTGTGATACTATCTAATAGTGTAATGTCAATTGGTGCAAGGGTGAAAACTAAGCCATACATTGATGTGAAGTCTAATATGAGGTAAAGGTAAGAGTTAGTAAATTATACACACGTAGCGGGACCAAGGTGCGGGCTAAAATTCTCTATTTGCCGGACCAAGGACTTAGGGATACATAACTTACCACTTTGCATGTGATACACTAGAAAAGGATTACTATTATTAGGATTACTGCGTTATGAGCTTATGGGGAACACATACGCCCTAGTTACTTTCTCTCATTGATAATAACTAAAGTTCGAATCTTGCTCGCTTGTTCTCTAAACTACAATCAGTTATTTGTTACACAAACCCCCCCTTTCTTTTCTTACTTGTCTCGGAAATAAGTTGAATAAATGAGTATAATCATAAGTTAAGTTTAAGTCTAAACCATATTTCTCGTGGGATCGACCCCAACCTCCAAGTTGGGTTCTTTACTTGATAACGATCGCTTATACTTCTTTAAGGAGGTGTAATTTGAGAGTATCAAATTTTGGCGCCGCTGCCGGGGAATAAGGCTTTTAGATTAAGTTTAACTACACTATTGAACTTTAGTAAATTATTTCCTAATTTCACATTTTGTTTTGTTTTTGTTTTCTTCAGGTTTCTGCTCTAGTGTATGCCAAGTACACGGAGTCAAGGTGAACCACTAACCCCCTACAATCTTGAGTTGAGCAAAACTTTGAGAAAGATGAATAATCAAGGGGTCTGTGATAACCCAGTCATAGAGGAACCTGAGGACCAAGTGAATAATGAGAATGTTCAGGTTCAGGGTGATAATCTACTTTGAGATGCATTGAGGGTGTAGGCTCCACCTAAACCAAGACTGCGTGATAATTACAGGGTTGAATTCAACATTGTCGAATCTGAAGGACCCATTGTTCTCCCTCCTCTATCTCCAGGGCTTACATTTGTGGTGACTTGCAGTTTGATGCAAATGCTTACAGCGTGGGGTTTATTTTTTGGTATGGCTTCAGAAGATCCGTATGGGCACATGGCCAAGTTGAGGAGTGTTTGAGTTACATTATCTATCCCCTAGAAAGCCGGGAAATAAATATTACAACCCTAAAAGAATGTAACTTCATCAACAACACATAATCAAGGAGAAACATCAACTCCAAGCTATAATATTTTTCCAAACATCATTTCATAAGGTATACATGCAAAATCATAACAAAATGCACAGAAACATGAAGAAATCTATCAAAGCTAAATCAAAATCTCGAAAGCAATTTTTCATTAGCATGCATGCATGAGGAAACATGAGAATGACTAAGACATGTGGATGGACCATGATGAACTAAATACATCAACCTAAAGTTGGGATGGATTGACATCATATAGGCCTTGGCCTCCCAAGTAGCACCTTCAACCCTTTGATTCCTCCATAATACTTTGACAGATGCAACTTCCTTATTCCTAAACTTCTGGAATTTTAGGATTAAAATATCAACTGGAATGTCTTCATCAGAAACACTCTCCTTTATGCCAAGACACTCTAATGGTGCTATGGATGTTGGATCACAAAACAATTTCTTCAACAAACAGACATGGAAACCGGCATGTTTCAATGCTAAGTCATTAGTCAAATCAAGTTCATAACAAACATTACCAATGCATCTCAAAATCTTATAATGGCCCACATAACAGGGACCAAGCTTCCCTTTCTTTCAAAACCTTATTACACCCTGCATGGGTGAAATTTTCAAGTAGCCCAATCATGTACATCAAAATGAAGGTCTCTCCTTCTAATATCGACATAAGAATTTTGTCGACTTTGATCAATTTTCAACCTTACTATAATAAGCTAAATTTTCTCTATAGCCTTATGTACCACTTGCGAACACATCAAAGCAATATCACCAACTTCAAACTAACATATAGGACATCTACACCTCCTACCATAAAGAGCCTCAAATGGAGACATACCAATTCTTGAATGATCGCTATTATTGTAAGAAACCTCAATGAAAGGAAAATGATCATCCTTATTACCCTTTGAAGTCAATCACACAAGTTCTCAACACATTTTTGAAAGTTTTATTAGTATGACCTGCTTGCCTATTAGTTTGAGGATGAAAGGTTGTACTAAGCTTAACACGAGTATCAAGTACTTTTTGGAAAGATTTCCAAAACATAAAAGTGAATTACGCACCATGATGAAAGATAATGGATATGGGTACTCAATGCGACCTAACAATTTCCTTTAAGTACAACTTAGCGTAATCTTCCATCAAATGAGAAACCTTGACAGGAATGAAATGACCCAATTTCGTCATATGTTCCCCAATAACCAAATTCAAGTTATGTTGCCGTCAGGTGTAGGGTAAACCAACAATAAAATCAATATTCAAATATTCCCACTTTCAAGTAGGAATACTAATAACTTGGGATAAACCTCACAAATTTTGATGCTCAACTTTTACTTTTTAACAGTTAGGACAGTTAGCAACAAATTTCGTAGCATCCTTCTTAATCCCAATCTACCAATAGACCTCTCATAAGTCACGGTTCATCTTGGTGGCTCCTGGGTGAATAGAATATCGAGAACAATAGGCTTCTAATAAGATTCGGTCTCACAAGTTGTCACACAAACGACCTTGATATCGAAGCACACTATCTTATTTTTTAGGGAAATCCTCAACGAACTTTTTAAGCATTACTTCCTTTTACTTAATAAAGATCGGGTCAAGACCATGCTTTGCTTTGACATCTAATAGAAAAGGTGATTTTGAACCATTATGAACCATAACACCACCTTCATTGGAATCAACCAACCGAACACCTAATCAGGCCAATAAATGAACATCATGAACCAAATACTTTTTACCTTCCTCAACTTGAGCAACATTACCCATTGATAATCAACTAAAAGCAGCTGCCACTACATTAGCCTTACCGAGGTGATATAGAACATTTATGTCGTAATCCATAAGAAACTCTAGCAAAAACCTTTGGTGACGATTTGGATCCTTTTTCTTGAACAAATATTGCAAACTCTTGTGGTCAGTGAAAACAGCAACATGGACACCATATAAGTAATGGCTCCATATCTTTAAGACACATACAAATGCCGTTAGTTCCAAATCATGGGTTAGGTAGTTCTTTTTTATGAATTTAAAGTTGCCTTGAACTATAGACAATAAACTTCCAATTTTGCATGAGGAAATACCCTAGTCCCTTCCTTGAAGCATCACAGTAAACAACAAACCCATCAAGCCCTTTCTGTAAAGTCGATATCGGAGCAGAGGTAAGACTTTCTTTCAATTATTGGAAACTCTTCTCATAGTGTCATGACCCAGGGGTACCCCTTGGATGTAACAAGGCATATAAGACCCCGAGAGGCCTCATACAAGCCACTTAGCACATAATAACATAAAGCATTAGAAAATGGTGCAAAAATTAAAAACATTTCAACACAATCAAAGTCTTTCATAAAAGGAGCGGAAGTCCAGCATCATTGTCTCAAACCATCTAACATAAGAGATAAAAGATCTTGTAACGCAGCCCATACAATAGTCCAACATGAAAAGAAACACATAATAGAGAAAAAATGGTGATCAATCCTCGAATGCTATGAGGACTCGCCAAATCTTCACTTCCATGGTCAACAAAGAACCTAGCCACAAGTGTGTGAATCAATATCGGTCGACCCTACATTTGATAAGAATGTAGGCAAGAGTATGTGTTAGTACAAAAATGTACTAAATATGATGGCTAGCATAAACAACATAGACATAAGCATTAGTCAACATAAGACATAAGGCATAAGCATAATCAAGGCATAATAAGCATCATAATGAAAGAGGAATACTTCCTTAAGTAGCCTCATTTAACCTTAGCCAAGACATAGGTAATCCACCTCTAGTCAAGCTTCCATCATGGAAGACATATCTAGCAACACTCCAAGTAATTCATCTTCATAACATAATCATATCTTTCATACTTACTTTTATAGACATGGGTATTCGCCTCTTTGCCTAGCTTTCAAAGGCTAATTGGTATTCGCCTCTTGCCTTACTTACTTTAAGTTCATGGGTACTCACCTCCACAATTACATCATCTGAAACGGGCAAATGCCTTCACATCATTTTATAAGGATCATGGTAGTCGCCTCCATGTCCATTTTTCATATTTAGAACGTGGGAAATCACCTCTTGTTGAATTCTAAAGAGTATGGGAAATCACCTCATATCCTTAACATATGGTGGTCAAGGGTAGTTGCTTCTAGCCTCATCATTTATTTAGCATTTTAGTCTAGATTCATTTTAGGGTAGAAATCCTTTCAACCTAGAATCATTCATGTGAGTAAACCTTTCACATTCATACAATCATGCTTAACAATTCATTGTAGGAAGTATCCCTTCCATACTACAACATCAACAATCAATAATTCATAGTATAGGCTTTACTCTCAACGCATCACATCTCATGATCATCATATATGCTCTACTCTCAAGCGATTAATCATCCTAGTCATCATATATGCTTCAATCTAAAGAAATTCTAGTCATAATTCATCAATCCTATAAGGAGATATCTAAACCCATAAAGTTTCCCTTCAAGGCATAATACCCAATTTCATAAATTCTAGGTTAGAAACGTGGAATAGGTATGGGTACATGTAATCTCATCCAAAAAATATCTAATCCTACCAATTCAATCATAAACAATCATTACCAACTCAATTGGGTCAACATTCATCATAAGCCACAACATTGGAAGAAATCCTAACAATAATTGGAGATTTAGACTTTACAATTGGGGAATTCTAGAGGACTCCTTGGATGGTAAGAATACATGGATGAAAATCCATCATACCTTGATTACAAAGCCCTCACAAGCTTCCAGATTGAAGACTTGACTTGACCTTAGCTTGAATTTCTTTCTTCTTCTTCCAACTACTAGAGAGAGAATACTTGAGAGAGAGTTTTGGGTTTTTCTTTTAGGACTTGAGAGAATGACCTAAATGGGTGAATTTAGGGGTCTAAAATACTTATATAGGTTGTCTGGGTTTAGTCAAAATGACACTACTTAATTCTAATTAAAACCAGAAACGACCCTTAAGTTCCTAAAATAACCGTCCAGGTATGACCCACGAGACCACGACTTACGGATCGTGGATAGACCTACGGTCCATCCTCGTCAATCGTGGTTTGGTGTCAGAGATTTTCTTTGCCACCTACGACACCCACAACAACAGGTTGTGGACCCATCCACGGGGCGTAGGTCGTGGCGCGGTTCTACCTTAGGCACTTTCCAGGGGATCTATCTATGAAGCAAGCTACGGGGCGTGGTCTTACCCACGTGCTGTGGTTGGTCCCTCGGAGGTGACATCTTGGAGTTTTTAACATGCTATTCCCTTCACTCAAATTCAGGGTGTTACAATATATCCCCCTTGGGAACATTTGTCCTCGAATGGCATTCTAGGCAGTTCTTAAAGGAAATGACACAGGACTAGCAACACATCTATATACACACAACCAAAGAGGAATCATCAACTCCAAGCTAAGCATATCCAATGCACCATATAAAAGTAGGAACTACATCTAAAATCTCAACATGCATGAAATTTTAACCTTTTGCATATTCAAGGAGGAACAATCATCTCCAAACTCAAAAGCAATGCTCTACACAATCTCATGGAGCCTAAATGCAATTCTTTCACAAAGCACAAATTTGAGGAAATCTCTACTCCAAGTTAAGGCATGTTCTATAAATCGTCTCATGAAGTCTCTAGGCAATTCATACTCAAGGCACAACAACATGAGGAAAATAAATCAAAAGGTCATTTTCTTTCAAAACTGAAGCTTTTTCATGAACATGCAAATTTAAGGAAATCATGGAAACCCATAAAGCACACATGACTTCAAAAATAAGCAAACCAAGAGGAACTCATTACCTCAAGCTAGAAAAGGAGGGAAAATATGAGGATACCGAGACATCATGTCGGCCTCGGCCTTGGCATCCCAAGTAGCACCCTTAACTAGGTGATTCCTCCATAGCACCTTTATGGAAGAAACTTCCTTGTTCCTCAATTTCATTAGTTGCCGGTCCAGAATCTCAACCGGTACCTCCTCATAAGAAAGGCTTTCATTAACTCCCAACCCTTCTAAAGGGACTATGGATGTCGGATCTCCAACACACTTTTTCAACATAGAGACATGGAAAATTGGATGCACCGATGCCAACTTATTGGGAAAATCAAGCTTATATGCAACCTTACCAACATGCCTCAAAATTTGATATAGGCCTACAAATCGGGGACTAAGCTTCCCTTTCATACCAAACCTCATTACACCCTTCATGGGTGAGATTTTCAAGTAAACGCAATCAAGCACATCAAATTCAAGTTCCCTTCTTCTAACATCAGCATAAGACTTTTGTCGACTTTGGGTGGTTCTCAACCTCTCTCTAATGAGTCGAACTCTCTCAATAGCCTCATGAACCAACTCGGGCCCTATCAAGGCAACTTCATCCACCTCAAACCATCCTATAGAAGATATAAACCTCCTACCATAAAAAGCCTCAAACGAAGAAATACTAATACGAGAAAGGTAGCTATTATTATAGGAAAATTTGATCAAAGGCAAATGCCCATCCCAATGTCCCTTGAAATCAATCACGCAATCCCTTAACATGTCCTCCAATTTTTGGATTGTTCATTCTGCTTGCCCATCAGTTTGTGTGTGAAAAGTTGTGCTAAGTTTAACCTTAGTGCCAAGACCCTTTTGGAAAGATTTCCAAAACTGAGAAGTGAATTGGGTACCACATTCAGAAATAATGGATAAAGGCACTCCATGTAGCCTTACCATTTCTCTTAAGTAAAATTTGGCATAGTCCTCCACTGAGAAGGAGACTTTGATAGGGAGGAAATGAATTGATTTCATCATCCGATCTACTATCACCCAAATAGAGTCATGTTGCCGCTAGGAGAGAGGCAAACAAACTATAAAGTCCGTATTAAAGTCTTCCCACTTCCAAGTAGGAATGCTAATATCTTGGGATAAACCTCCTGGTTTCTAATACTCAACCTTCACTTGTTGGCAATTTGTACAGTTGGCCATAAATCCCACTATATCCTTCTCCATACCATTCCATCAATAGATATCCCACAAATACCAGTACATCTCGGTGGTTCTTGGGTGAATAAAATACCGAGAACTATGGGCTTCTGTCAAGATCGGTTCCCTCAAGTCATCAACATTCGGAACACATTACCGACCTTCAAATCTAAGGACACCATCTCCCCCTCGAAAGAAATCCTTAATTGACTTTCTAAGTACCGTTTCTTTCATTTCTGCCAAAGTTGGATCAAGGCATTGCTTTTCTTTAACATCCACCACAAAAGATGATTCCAACCCTTTATGAACCATTACACCACCCTTGGCGGAGTCTACCAATCGTACACCCAATCGGGCTAATATATAGACATCCCGACCTAAAAATTTTCTATCATCCTTAACAAGTACCACACTACCCATCGATAGTCGACTAAGAACATCCGCTACTATATTTGCTTTACCGGAGTGATAAATAACACTCATATCATAGTCCTGCAATAATTTGAGCCACCTTATTTGGCAAATATTCAAGTCCCTTTGGGTAAACACATATTTTAAACTTGTATGATCGGTGAAAACATCAACATGGACCCAATACAAATAATGCCTCCATATCGTTAAGGTAAATACCACAACCGCTAATTGAAGGTCATGGGTAGAATAGTTCTTCTCATAAACCTTTAGTTTCCTTGAAGCATAGGCAATCACCTTACTATTTTGCATAAGCATGCATCCCAACCCCACTCTAGAGGCATCACAATATACCATAAAGCCATCCATACCTTCTGGTAAAGTCAAAACTAGAGCAGAAGTAAGTCTATTTTTCAACTATTGGAACCTTTTATCACAAGCCTCGGACCATATGAACTTGGCCTTCTTTTGAGTCAAAGCCATCAAAGGAGAAGCAATGGAGGAAAACCCCTCAACAAACCTTCTATAATAACCGGCCAAACCCAAGAAACATCTAATATATGTCGTTGATAAAGGTCTAGGCCAACTCTTGACCACATATATCTTAATCATATCCACTTCAATACCCTTGCTTAAAACAATATGGTTTAAGAAAGCCATGGACCTTAACCAAAATTCACATTTGATAAACTTTGCATAATGTTGTTCATCCTTAAGGATTCGCAATACGATCCTCAAATGATCAATATGCTCATTCTCACTTCTTGAGTAAATCATAATATTATCTATGAACACAATTACAAACATATCAAGGTATTTTCTAAACACCCTATTCATCAAGTCCACAAAGGCCGCCATAGAATTAGTCAAACCAAAGGACATAACCAAAAACTCATAATGACCATATCGGGTTCTAAAGGTTGTTTTTAGAATATCTTTTTCTTTCACCCTCAATTTGTGATAACCAGATCGGAGATCAATCTTAGAGAAATAACTTGCCCCTTGAAGTTGGTCAAATAAATTATTTATCCTTTTAAGATGATACTTGTTCTTGATGGTCACCTTATTCAATTGTTGATAATCGAAACACATACAAAGACATCATAAAACCATTCTAACCCTTGTGCTCTCATTACCAAGTTTGTCACGACCCAGGGGTATCCCCTGGATGTAACAAGGTGTATAAGACCCCGAGTGGCCTCATACAAGATACTTAGAATATCATAACATAAAGCATTAGAAAATGCTGCAAAAATTTAAAACATTTCAACACAATCAAAGTCTTTCATAAAATGAGCGGTAGTCTAACATCATTTTCTCAAACCATCAAACATAAGAGATAAAAGATCTTGGGACGCAGCCCATACAATAGTCCAACATAAAAGAAAGACATAATAGAGAAAAAAGGGTGATCAATACTCGAATGCTATCAGGACTCACCAAATCTTCACTTCCTTGATAAACTAAGAACCTAGCCACAAGTGTGTGAATGAAGATAGCCGGACACTGCATTTGATAAGAATATAGGCAAGATTATACGTTAGTACAAAAATGTTCTAAATATGATTGCTAGAATAAACAACATAGACATAAATATTAGTCAACATAAGACATAAGGAATAAGCATAATCAAGGTATAATAAGTATCACAATGAAAGAGGAACACTTCCTTATGTAACCTCACTAACCTTAGCCAATACTTGGATCATCCACCTATAGTCAAGCTTACATCATGGAAGGCATATCTAGCAACACTCAAAGCAATTCATCTTCATAACATAATCATATTGTTCATACTTACATTTAAATACATGGGTATTCCCCTCTTTGCCTAGATTTCAAAGGCTGATGGGTATTTGCCTCTTGCCTTACATACTTTAAGATCATGGGTACTGGCCTCCACAATCACATCATATGACACGGGTAGTCACCTCCACATCATTTCACAAGGATCATGTCTACTCGCCTCCATGTCCATTTATCATAATAATAACGTGGGGAATCACCTCTTGTTCAATTCTATGAAATATGGGAAATCACCTACTATCCTTAACATGTAGAGGTCAAGGGTAGTTGCCTCTAACCTCATCATTCATTTAGCATTTTAGTCTAGATTTATTTTAGGTGAGCAATCCTTTCAACCTAGAATCATTCATGTGAGTAAACCTTTCACATTCATACAACCATGCTTAACAATTCATTGTAGGAAGTATCCCCTCCATACTACAACATCAACAAACGATAATTCATAGCCTAGGCTTTACTCTTAAAGCATCTCATGTCATTATCATCATCTATGTTCTACTCTCAAGCAATTGATCATCATAGGCATTATATATTCTTCAATGGAAAGCAATTCTAGTCATAATACATCAATTATGTAAGGAGATGTCTAAACCCATAAAGTTTCCATTCAAGGCATAAAATCCATTTTCATAAATTCTAGGTTAGAAACATGGAATAGGCATGAGTACATGTAATCTAATCCTAAAAACATGTTATCCTACCAGTTCAATCATAAACAATCATTACCTACTCAATTGGGCCAACATTCATCATAACCCAAAACATTGGAAGAAACCCTAAAAAATGGGGATTTAGACTTCACAATTGGGGAATTCTAGAGGACTCCATGGATGGAAGGAATCCATGGATGAAAATCCATCATACCTTGATTACAAATCCCTCACAAGCTTGAAGATTGAAGACTTGACTTTACCTTAGCTTCAATTTCTTTCTTCTTCTTCCAACTTCTAGAGAGAGAATATTTGAGAGATAGTTTTGTGTTTTTACTTTTGGGAATTTAGAGAATGACTTAAATGGGTGAATTTATGGGTCTAAAATACTTATATATCTTGTTTAGGTTTAGTCAAAACTACATTTCTTAATTCTAATTAAAACTGGAAAATACCCTTAAGTCCCTAAAATAACCATCAAGGCCTGACCCACGAGACCACGACTGACGAACCGTGGATTGACCTACGTTCCGTCTTGGTTAATCGTGGTTTGGTATCAGAGATTATAGTTATTCCCATTTTACCTGGGGATTATAGTGACCTTGAATTGAAGCTTACAGGAGTATTGGAGGTGAAACTTGTTCAAGCAAAGGAATTAACAAACAAAGATCTTATTGGAAAATCTTATCCTTTTGTTGTATTATATGTACTCCCTCTACGAGACAGAATGAAGAAGAGAAAAATAATTAGCAACGATTTGAACCCAATTTGGAATGAGCATTTTGAGTTCGTAGTCGAAGATCCATTGATACAACACTTGGTGGTAAAAATCTATGACGATGAAGGGCTTCAGTCAGCTGAACTAAATGGATCTGCCCATATCTGTTTAAATGAGCTTGAGCTTGGTAAATTGAAGGATATTTGGTTGAAGTTGGTGAAGGATTTGGAAATTCAGAGAGATCACAAAAATAGGGGCCAGGAAAACTTGGAGCTATTGTACTGCCCAAATTGGATGAACAATGGGCTAAGCAACCCTTTTTCTCAGAATGAGCTAATGACTTCATTAGAGAGAGTTCTTAAAACCTCGGCAGAAGGAAAATAAGTTAGTCTAAACGGAAGTGAAACCAACAATAGAAGAGAGGTAATAGTATGAGGGGTACTTTCTGTTACCGTACTATCATCTGATGACCTGCCCCCAGCTTATATAAGGGGGAAGGCTGACCCCTACGTCGTTCTGATCAAGAAGAAGGTTCAAATCAAGAACAAAACCAGGGTTGTAAATGAAAGTCTAAACCCGATATGGAATCAAACTTTTGACTTTGTTGTTGATGAAGGATTACATGACATGTTAATGCTGGAAGTTTGGGACCATGACACATTTGGAAAGGATTTCATGGGAAATGCATACTGACTTTAACAAGGGTTCTAATGGAAGGTGAATACAAAGACTAGTAAGAATTAGCCGAGGGTAAATTAGGGAAACTGAAGTTGCATCTCAAATGAAATCCACAACCAATATAAAGAGACTGCTAATGATGAACATCAAACTTCAGTTTTATATTCTTGTTAGTTTTGTAAATGGAGTAAAATTTATTTATTCCCTAATTGACAGGGAACGACAACACATATAACCAAATATTTTCTATACATGATTTATTATAAACAGAAGAGACATACTGTAAAGCTGTGAAACTTTTGAAGAGAAGCTAAAAGTTGGAGCTGGACAAGAATAAAAATTTAGTAATTTTTCAAAAAAAAGAAATCTCAACAAGTTTAGAGATCATTATTCTAAAACTATAACACAGTAAGGATTTAACACGCAACACAAATACTAAGGTGAACATGTACGAAAGGAACTCAGTTCAGAACAAAGGAATACATCCTGATTAAAATAGATATATGCATAATTCTGTAAGCATGTAGTCTCGTTCATCATGGAACTGAGTATAACTAAAGACTATCTACCCTCTAAAATCAACTTATCATAGAAAGACAAATCACTGCATTAGCAAAGCCCTTATCAAAGATGAGTATTTGTTAATGACATCACTAAGTTCATTGAAAAATACACATCATGGAATAGCTGATGAAAAGTTTGCTAACCTGGTGGAGGCGATGGAAGTGATGGATGCTGACGAACCACAATACTTTCAAGGCGATCATATTTACTCTCTAGAATATCAATACGCTTTTGTAGTGATTCCTTTTCTTTTCGAGCTTTTTTCAGTTCTTCCAGCAACGCAGCCTTAGAAGTACTACCACCTTTCAACTCCTTAGTGGTTATCCCACCATAAAATCCAACTGCATGACTTTTGCATCGAGGTCCAAAGCACCGTTCCACTACTTTATTATTAGTAAGAGATGGTTCAGATTGTACAACCTCTTGAATTTCAGCGTATAAAATACAAGAATGTTTAAAATATTTCAATAAATCAATCTAGAGAGAAAATGTTAAATGAAATTTATCAATAAACATACATATTTTTCATTGGTTTCAGGTTCGATAAGCTCATTTCCTTTTTTACGAGTCTCGAAGAAGATAGTTGCCATGTTTGGTGGATTACCATCTTTGCCTCCCTTAACAATAAAAAAAGTAAGTACTATAAGATCTTTTACACAAAAAGGAGGTTTCCTTGTAGGTTTGATGATTTATTTACCATTTCGTAAATAATCTCTCTTATAGGCTTGTTACTCGTACGATAAGGCATAAACAACTTAGACCCGGTTATTGTGTTTCTTGTACTTGATTTCTACATTACCAACACAAGCTAAAATTATCACAAGCTTGTTTAATGATTCTATTTTTATTCTTAAATTAACTTTTGTAACTACTTTGCATCCTCTTGATCACAAATGAAATCATTTAATCAAAAGAACTATTCCAAAACAGTAACAATATGTGACTTGGAAATAAAATGATATTAATCAATAGCTATGCAATCATACCTTAAACTTATCAGATAAAAAACGTTCCTTGACCAACCATTCCCAAACAGTCTTTTCTGCTCCTAGCGTCACATCTTTCAGAACCTCGTGCAATGACTTGGGTTTCATATTCTTGTGCAACGATCCTTCCTCTCCAATTTTTCCAGAGCTTTCTCATATGTTGCAAAACATTATCTCTTTGATCATTCATGTTATCACAATCAAATATTTCCTGAAATAGAGAAAAATATCATATGAATCAGAGAAATACACCTTTGATTGCAAGTTAATGTTCTTGATTAATGGATTGAAGAGTTGATCTTACATGCCAACTCTGTAAGAAATTTGTAAGGGGATGTACTGCAGATCAGAGAAAGACACCTTTGATTTCTTGGGATAAGGTGTGCCTCCCACATATAATTTTTTAGGACTAAAAGTTAAATGATGTATGAAATGGAATAAAGCTTCTTTTGGCAAAGTACTATATGGAAGGTTTCAGAATAGGTAGACATCCTCTAGGTAACATGGACACATGCAGTGTATATGAAGTAATATGGTAATATATTAGATCACATACCACCTACAGATTGTTGTTGGTACTGGAGAAAGTTAACGTCACTAAAAATTGGGATGGTTGATTAGTACCAAAAGAGAAAGAACAAGTTGACAAAGAGTGAAATGTACGTAATTAGCCAACAAGAGTTATAGGGTCCAAACCATTCTTTGGGAAGCATATCATACTTGGACAAAAGTTATGCAACCAAAGCATAATAAAATTTATCATCTGGTTGAAAAACTAGAACAAGCTGCTTACGAAGACTCGAATGATAAGACTGAACATGCAGGTGCAAGATGCAAATTGTTGTCTATGTTTAATAGGGGTAGTTGAAATTCCTCAACACCGAGTGTGACTGGATTACGAAACTAAATAGAGAGTGAATAGTAAGATTGAGGAGGGGAATTTTTTGTTTGTTTTGGTAATAGTTATTCTTAAACAAAGACCATAATAAGGTCTAAACAGAGGCAACACCATAGTATGCTTTAAAAAAACACAAGAAGAAGAGGGAAATATAGTATTGTCACAGTAGCAACGGTATCAAGTCAGCTAAAATAAAAGAGAGTAATGTTGTAATTCTCACTGTAACATCTGCCCACATATGCTCAAGCTTATGCTCTTCAATATCCATCCATGAGTGTACCCACAATGGGCACATATTACGATCATGAACTAGCAAACCCAAGTGTCTCGTAAATGAGGTGTGATTCGGCTCAACAACTTGATTTTGATAGAAACTACTTTTAACTTTTTCTCCATGACTTAAATGCAAAACTTTCTTACAAATGTTTGTTCCCCTCACCTTGCTTGTCCTATCATATTCACATGGACCTGCAAAATATAAAGTAAGTCAACTATGCTCTTTGATATAATTTTGATCTTTAGTGCTAAACCATCAAAAGAATCGGGAGAATACTCCAGTAGTTAAGTTTTAGGTGTCAACTTTTAAAAGTATTATTGTATACAACTTTTAAAAAACATAATGAAGCATCAAATGTCAAATAAATAAGAAAAATAACTTTTCGGCTATTTTACCATTCACATCAAGAAAAGAAAATATCTCACAGAAGAAAATACATACTAGTTTCATTTCTCGTAGCATCTTCAACCACTTCAATAAAATTTTTTTGCATTTTTAGACCTTAATAGACCTGCAAATTACAATATTAAAACAAAATAAAACTTCAAGCCAACTAACAAGAACAAAGAATTACACAAAAGAAAGTAATATATACTAGTATCACTTCTCTAAACATCTCCATACACTTCAGTCATTTTTTTTGCCTTATCATACCCAACTGGACCTACAAAGTTTAATGTAAGTCAACTATGCTCTTTGACATAAATTGATCATTAGCACTAAATAATCAAAATAATCTGGAGAATGATCCAATAGTTATGTTTTATGTGTCAAGTTTTGAAATTATTAATGTATACAATGGGTCGCTATAAGATTGTAAGATAGAATATCCGAAATACCATGCTATCGGGTCACTAAATTTCCTATACCTTTGAGAGGTATTAATCCACAGTTCGAAACCAAGGGACAACTAGACAAAGCAGACAGAACAAATGTGAGAATCCCCACAACTGTAATTCGTTTATCCATGTGATTCCACAGCACAGTCCAAACCAAGTGACAACTAGACAAAGCAGGCAGAACATTGCCCATTGCAAGAGATAAGACCTCAAGTTGCCAAAAGTGATATAGAAAGGGGCAACTAGCAGTGGAATAAATATTGGAAAGCCTAAGATCCCAAATCAGAGACTTTCAATTTTTAGAAACTTTCATTGAAAAAATCACAATTGATGAATCAAGAATCGGTGGAGGTTAATATGGTTAGGACTAGTGAAAAAAACATAATGAAGCATCAGGTGTCAAATACATAGGAAAAATAACTCTTCGGCTATTTTACCAGTATCATCAAGAAAAGAAAATATCACATGGAAGAGAATACACACTAGTTTTATTTCTCGTAGCATCTTCAGCCACTTCAATCACTTTTTTTGCCTTTTTATACTTTAATAGACCTGCAAATTATAATATTAAAACAAAATAAAACTTCAAGCAAACTAACAACAACAAAGAATTATACAAAAGAAAGTAATATACGAGCATCACTTCTCTAAACATCTTGATACACTTCAGTCATTTTTTCTACCTTATCATATCCAGCTGGACCTGCAAAGTTTAAAGTAAGTCAACTATGCTCTTTGATATAAATTTATCATTGGTGCTAAATAATCAAATGAACCTGGAGAATGATCTAGTAGTTACATTTTAGGGGTCAAGTTCTGAAATTGTTAATGTATACAATGGTCTGGTTGTCTATAAGATTGTAAGACAGAATATCCAAAATACCATGCTATCGGGTAACTAAATTTCCTTCGCCATTGAAAGGTACCAATCCACAGTTCCAAACCAAGGGAAAACTAGAAAAAGTAGGCCGAACAAATGTGAGAATCCCCACAACTAAATTTCTTTTATCCATGTGATTCCACAACACAACTGCATCCACTCCACGAGATAGAATGAGTATAAGAGGACTATAATTTAAATGAACTCTCATATGTAAACATTTTAATTTGTACTTGAGCAATATAAATCTGGCTTCCCAAATAATATTTATTTATTTTCAAGGTTCTAAAAGTTACTTCTTCTTTTAGCATGAGAGATAACAACATTATCGTTTATTATAAGATTGACAGATACCTTTTCACTCACATCATCTTAGTTTGACTAAAATAAAATTAAATCTTCACTCTAATAGAGATATCAAAGCTTAATGTTAGTGCCTATTGTAAGAGATCTGGCCTTAAGTTGCCAAAAAACAAAATGTGATACATAAAGGGGAATGGACAACATCTAAGAAAGATGTTGCTAAATTAGGATATCAATTCTTCTGGAATGGAGAGTTACTGCGACAAATAACTACTAATATTGCCCTTATCTCGAAGGTCCTTGTTACTGAAAATCCTAGCATATGCTAACATATCTATTTCCTAGGGAAGGGAGTCATAGATAATTTTTTGTTGCTTTACATGTAACAACAACAAAATACTTACTAGTTTGATTTCCCTAAAGAACCTTGGGCCAGTCCAACCACTTTTTTTACTTTTCTAGATTCAATTAGGCCTGCAAATTTAAGTACAAATAAAAAAAAAAGACTTCAATTAATCTAAAAAAAGGAAGTTGCACAAAAAAAATACTTCTTTGGGAAACTCGAGGCACTTCAATCACTTTTTTTGACTTATCATATTCAAATGGACCTGCATATTTTGATGGAAGTCAACAAAAATAAGAAGTTTATTCCCATTAGTAATAAAAACAATACAAAGGATTTTAGGTAGAGAAAGCTAAGTAGAATTTATAGATCAAACAGATTAACTAGACTAACTCTTTTGCAAGTGATCACTTCTTTGAGTATCTCGAGTCACTTTCGTTTCTAGAAAGAGGGTGTCATTGTCTTCCATTGGATTAAAATCAGGAGGCACATGGATACTTTTATTTGCTAGCTTATTTCGACTAGAAGTTGTTGCAGTATTTCTATTTTCGCCAATAATAGTACTTTTTCAGCATTAATCCTTAAGCTTTGTCCCTGGCCCCTTGCATCACTGGTCAAAGTGTATTGATTCATTTCAGCTTCTTGAAGGAGGGTAGCATTGTCTTCCATTTCTTCAAAACAAGGATGCACATGGAAACTATTATCTCCTAGATTATTCAACTTAGAAGTTGTTGTATAGTAACTTCTATTTTTGGCAACCGGAGTCCTTTGTTCATCATTAACTCTGATAGTGCTCATAGCTTTCAAACTTTGACCTAGTCCCTTTGCAAAGGCACCTGGTTGAATGAGTTCATTGTTGGGAATTTTTGAAGCTTGAGGGATTCACGTCAACCTAAATAATACAAAAAAATAAGAGCAAAGTCTTCCAAACAAAAGTTCAAATAGGTTAGGAAGTTTTTCATAAGAAGAAATGTTAATTGAAAACACATTCAGAAAAGAGACACATGTACATACAACATATGTTCCTTGCATGAACCATTACTATTATAGTAAAATCAAGGTAACATTAAAGACCAAGTGCATCAAACAAATTTTCATAGAAATACTATAAAGAATCATTACCGTAAAAAATAATAAAGTAAAAGAAATCATGACAAAGCTCCAAGCCTTAATGAGTTCTTTTTCTTTTCACTTGTATTGAGTTATCTAACTCTTCTAAGTCATCATCCTTTTTTTCCAAATTATCAAAAGAATCATGAGGTTGAACCTTTTGCACTATGTGCCAACATTTATTGGAATGAAGGATAGCATAAAATAATTGTGATGCTTGGCTAGCTAATGCAAATGGCTCATTTATTTTCAAATATCGCCGACGGTTAACGGTTAGAAAGCCATATACATCCATTTTAACTCCCCTCTTTTGATCATACACATCAAACCACATGCATCGGAATAAAATCACTCTTCTTCCCCCAATAAATTATAATTCAAGAACCTCGGTTAACTCGCCATAGTAATCCATATGGTTTTGCTCTTCACCGGTCTCACCTAGTACAATCACTCCACGATTTTGAGTTTTCAAATATTGATCATACTCTTTCACATGAAACCTGTATCCATTAAAAATATGACCTCTGAATATTGTGACATATGGCATAGGGCCATGTGATAAAGATAGCAAATCTTCCATTCTCTTACTATCATCATGTTTGTATAATCCAGCAACCTAAAAACATCAAATAGCTTTTTAGAAAACAATATTAACATACTTGATTTAAGAAAACTGATTAATTTCTACTCACCTTTTTTTGTAACCAACTAATGAATTTTCTATTCCACTTCACATCTGAACATTGTTGAGAGGTATCACTATAAATTTGTGAAAATTCTCTAACAAAGAATTGAAGTTTTACATGTTATTTTAAATTAAACATATAGACACAGTATAAATAATTTATTAGATTAAATCAATACTTACTCGAGAGATGGTTGAATTTCATCACAGTTTTTCAAAATATAAAAATGTGCGGCCTCCATATCGTTTGAATCAAGTTTGTTTGGTGTGCTACCCTTTAAACTTTTTCCAGGTTCACAAAATATTGGCAAACCACCCTCATAATCAATTACACCACCATCATAATTTCTCTCCGGACAATTAAACTTTGTCTTTATTGTATTCAAATACCTTGAACATAAATTCATACATTCAACTGCTAAATATCCCTCTACAATCGAACCTTCAAGGTGAGCCAAATTACCAATAAAACACTACAAAAAGTGGAGGTATCTCTCTATTGGATACATCCATCGATATTGAATTGGTCCGGCAAACTTAGCTTCATCAGGTAGATGAATAGACAAGTGCACCATGACATCAAAAAATGCAGGAGGAAACACCTTTTCTAACTTGCACAATGTTTTTGGTATTTGAGCTTCTATTTGTTCCAACTCCTCTATGCTCAAACATTTTGCTCCAAGGACTTTGAAAAAAATAGACAACTCAATAAGTGGTTTAGACACAGATTTGCAAAGCATACCATGCATGGCAAGAGGGAGTAAATGTTGTAGAATTATATGACAATTATGACGTTTTAATCTTGAAATATTTTTCTCCTTCAAGTTGACACATTGAGAAATATTTGAGGAAAATCCATCTGGGACCTTTAAATTCTTCAAAATTTTGAAAAACTTCTGATTATCTTCATCAGATAATGTGTAACATGTTGCTGGCATCTCATATTTATCTCCATTTTGTATTGGATGAAATTCTTTTCGTATTTTGATTTGTTGTAAATTAAACCGAGTACTCAAGGTATCTTTTGTTTTACCTTTGACATCTATGATTGTCCCCAAAATACTGTCACATATATTCTTTTCAATGTGGATCACATTAAGATTATGTCGCAACAATAAGGTTTTCGAATATGGAAGATCAAAAATATAATCTTCTTATTGCAATTATCACCCCTTTTCTTGTGTGATATTTTAATCTTCTTCTGTGGATCCTTTGTTAATAGCAACCCATCTAAATCAGCAACCTGATCATGTATATCATCACCGAACAACATTTCAGGCGGTAGCCTGTGCTCAATAGTGTTATCAAATGGCACTTTATCATTTCTCCATTAGTGATTAAGAGGAAGATAGCGTCTATGGCCCATATAACACTGTTTTTAGCCTTTTTTTAAGCCTTGTATAGTGTGTCTTTTTATTGCAAAATAGGCAAGCCAATTTTCCTTTTGTACTCCATCCAAATAAATTTGCATATTCTGGAAAGTCATTAATGGTCCACAACAAAGATGCATGTAACGTAATTTTTTTCTAGTGGATGCATCGAATGTCTCGACTCCACTTTCCCATAATTCATTCAACTCCTCTATCAAAGGTTGAAGATAGACATCAATGCACCACCTGGACTCTCAGGGCCAGGTATAAGCATTAACAAAATAAAGTTCTCTTGCTTCATGCAAAGCCAAGGTGGCAAATTATAGGGAATAAGTATCACGGGCCAAATGTTGTACGGAGTTTTCGACATTCCAAATTGTTGGAAACTGATAACAGCAAGGTTAAGGAATATCACAAATAGAGAATTGAATATTAGAATGCGGAAGCACAAAGAAAAGAAACAAAAAAAACTAACTAAAGATATGGGAAATTCGAAGGAAAGATCCACGAATTTCCAAGGATTAGATGTTCTAAGGCCTTGAAAAGATCCAAGTAACAACATATAGATTTATGGAAGAAATCTAACGCCTTTACTTGAGAAAACGAATCAAAACGATAGATTCGGATCTTGACCGCTTTATGAGTAACTAAAGACAATAATTAGTATGTAGAAACTAATCACCTTCTAAAGAATACCAAAAAGAAACCAAAGATATCACAAGAAGAAATTACTTTATACCTTAAACTATGAAACTAGTAAAGGTTTAAAGATAAATTCTCAAAGAACAAGTCACAAAGGTTCAAAGAACTCTCTCAAATATTATTAATATCAATCTAAATTGTCTTTAATGAATAAAAAGGACTCCTATATATAGGAGAAGGGGGGAAAAACGTCCAAGACCCCTTATGCCAAACCCTAAAAGACAATTACATGGAATCCTACTCTAGAAAGGAAATAAAGCAACCTAACTAGGAACAAATTTGGTACTTCTAGGAAAGCATTAAATGGTACTTAGGAGACCATAAATAGACTAAGGAAAATATTAATAACCTATATATAAATAAACAAATAAGGTAAATCCCAACTAGGAAAAGAATCTTGACAATCTTGGAAAGTTTGACTAGTCTTCTCTCAAAACTTGGGCAGAAAGCAACTCTTGTTGTGGCTGATTCTTGGACTTTTCTTGACCTTATTTGCACGAAATTGGACCTTAAAATTCCTCATCTTGGGCTTGAATTTGGGCCACCAAATAATTGTAGCATTTGGACAATTCCTCTCCCTTGGGCTTGAGCTCTTCTTCCCCAATAAGAAACCTTTGGATCAGCGATTGAAGCCCATTGAGCTTATCATTGAACTCCTTGGTTTGAGATCTTGTTATGGGCCTCCTTGGAGTTTCTAAAGCTTCATACTTGTCCTTCAATGGAGTAGAGCTTCCTTGGATGCTATCATTCCCCTCTTCTTGAAGAGAATTCGTCCTCGAATTCAAATCTGCATCAAAATGGGAAAGATCAGAAACATTAAAAGTAGCACTAACTTGGAACTCACCAGGAAGATCAAGTTTATAAGCATTGTCTCCAATCCTTTCAAGGACTTTGTATGGCCCACTTCCTCTAGGATCTAGTTTGGACTTTCTTTTGGAAGGAAATCTTTCCTTTCTCATATGCACCCAAACCAAGTCGCCAGGTTTAAAAACAACATATTTTCTGCCCTTATTCCTTCGCAATGCAACTTCCTTATTCTTCTTTTCAATTGCAAGCCTTGTTTGTTCATGGATTTTCTTCATCAGATCAGCCTTCTTCTTACCATCAAGATTAGCAAAATCATTAGTAGGCAAAGGCAATAAATCAAGGGGGGTAAGGGGGTTGAATCCATATACAACTTCAAAAGGAGTCTTACCAGTAGAAGAATGGAAGGTCCTATTATAAGCAAATTCTACAATAGGTAAGTAATCTTCCCAAGAAGTCAACTTTCCTTTCAAAATAGCCCTCAACATGTTACCTAAGGTTCTATTAACCACTTCCGTTTGCCCGTCCGTTTGTGGGTGACAAGATGTAGAAAATAGCAATTTAGTTCCTAACTTTCCCCAAAGAATTCTCCAAAAGTGACTTAAGAACTTGGCATCCCTATCACTAACAATAGTTCTAGGTATTCCATGCAATTTAACCACTTCCTTTACAAACAAGTCAGCCACATGAGATGCATCATTAGTCTTTTTACATGGGATAAAACGAGCCATTTTAGAAAATCTATCTACTACCACAAATATACTATCCTTACCATACTTAGTCTTTGGCAGCCCCAATATGAAATCCATAGAAATATCAATCCAAGGGGAATTAGAAACAGGTAAAGGAGTATAAAGACCATGCGGCAATGTTCTAGACTTAGCCTGTTTACATTCAAGACAATAAGAACACACTTTTTCAACATCCTTTCTCATGCTAGGCCAATAAAAATGTTCAGAAAGTATTTCAAGTGTTTTTGGTACACCAAAATGTCCCATTAGCCCTCCACAATGTGCTTCCCTAACAAATAGTTCACGCAATGAGCAGTTAGGAACACATAATTTATTTTCCTTGAATAGAAATTCATCTTGAAGATTAAATTTCTCAAAAGGACCTAACTTACATTCAGCAAAAATCTCACCAAAATCAGAATCATTAGCATAGAGGAACTTGATTTGGTCAAAACCCAACAACTTTGAAGTAAGAGTAGAGATCAAAACATACCTTCTTGAGAGTGCATCAGCAACCACATTCTCCTTTCCTTGTTTGTAAGCAATTACATAAGGAAAAGTTTCAATAAACTCTACCCATTTAGCATGCCTACGACTAAGTTTACCTTGACTCTTCAAGTATTTTAATGACTCATGATCAGTCTTGACCACAAATTCTCGAGGCCACAAGTAGTGCTGCCATGTAGCTAACGCCCTTACCAAGGCATATAGCTCCTTATCATAAGTTGAGTAGTTCAATGTTGCTCCACTTAGCTTTTCACTAAAGTAGGCAATTGGCTTGGAGTCTTGCATCAAAACTGCACCTATGCCCTTACCAGAGGCATCACACTCAATTTCAAAAGACTTAGAAAAATCAGGCAATTGCAAAAGAGGAGCAGAACACAATTTATCCTTCAGCAAGTTAAATGCATCATCTTGTTCCTTTCCCCATGTAAAAACCTTATCTTTTTTAATAACTTCAGTTAAAGGAGCAGCAATGGTGCTAAAGTCTCGCACAAACCTCCTATAAAAACTAGCAAGTCCATGAAAACTCCTAACTTCAGTTACACTATTAGGTTTAGGCCATTCTTTTATTGCCTTGATTTTCTCATCATCTACTTCAACTCCCTTAGAACTGACTACAAAACCTAAGAAAACCACACGATCCACACAGAAAGTACACTTTTTGAGATTAGCAAATAAGCGTTGATTTCTAAGAACTTCAAAAACTTGTTTTAAGTGCTCTAGGTGTTCATCCAGATTTTGAGAAAAGATCAAGATGTCATCAAAATACACCACAACAAATTTTCCATGGAAATCTTTAAAAACATGATTCATTAGTCTCATAAAAGTACTTGGTGCATTAGTCAAGCCAAAGGGCATAACTAACCACTCATAAAGTCCATATTTGGTCTTAAAAGCAGTTTTCCATTCATCTCCAGGATTCATACGAATCTGATGGTAACCACTCTTTAGATCAATTTTAGAAAAGATTTTGGAACCATACAGTTGGTCCAACATGTCATCAAGACGAGGGATAGGATGGCGATACTTTACCGTTATCTTGTTGATAGCTCGACAATCTACACACATCCTCCATGTTCCATCCTTTTTGGGGACCAATAGGACTGGAACAGAGCATGGGCTCATACTCTCTCGAACAAATCCCTTTTCAAGCAATTCTTCAACTTGCCTTTGTAATTCTTTGGTCTCTTCAGGATTGCTCCTATAGGCAGGCCTATTAGGAAGTTGAGACCCAGGCACAAAGTCTATTTGGTGCTCAATCCCTCTCAAAGGTGGCAATCCCTTTGGAGTGTCATCAGGAAAAACATCTTCAAAATTCTGCAAAAGAGAAGAAACACTATTTGGCAAAGAAGGAGTTAGTTGTTCAAAATTAATCAATACTTCTTTGTAAGTAAGTAGTATTATGGGCAGCCCCTCTCTCCTAGCATTCAAACACTCCTTGGCTTTTATAAAAAGGCTCTCATTTTTCTTTTCCTTAGCCTCTTTCCTCTCACCAAAATATTTTATTTTGTTACTCACACCCTCTTTTACCTCTTTACTTAGATCGCTGCCCTCTCTCTCTTTCTCTCGGCCATCTCTCTTTTTTTCTATCTCTTGGCCTTTTTCTTTTCCCTCAAGCTCACTTTTTACCTCTCCCTTTTGTTTTCCCATTGTTTCCCTCAATCGTTTTTGATCTTCAAACACTTGAGAAGGAGATAATGGTGCAAGAGTATACTTCTTACCATTATGCAGAAGACTATACCTATTCTTTCTCCCATGATGAGTAGTATCCCTATCATACTGCCAAGGTCGGCCAAGTAAAACATGACATGCTTGCATTGGGACTACATCACAAAGAATTTCATCTTCATACCTACCAACATTGAATGAAATCATGCATTGTTTGTTTACTTTTACTTCTCCACAATCATTCAACCATTGGAGCCTATATGGGGTAGAGCGCTTCATGCATGCAATTCCTAGTTTATCCACCAAGTATGAACTCACCACATTTGCACAACTTCCCCCATCAATAATCATAGAATAAGTCTTCCCTTTTATCCCACACCTAGTATGAAACAAATTCTCTCTCTGCCCTTCATCAACACTACCCAAATTGATAGTCATAATTCTCCTAACCACCCCAATTATACCATCATTAGGCAGTTCCAAATCATCTTCCTCACTTACACCTTCTCCCTCTTCTTCTTCCCCCTCACTTTTTTCACTCTCATATTCTCCATTATCTCTAAGTAGGATGGTTCTTCTACTTGGACATTCATGCATCATATGCCCCCTTCCATGACATTTGTGACATTGAATAGAACTTGAAGGTTTAGAAGATTTAGGATTAAAGGTTTTACCTCCCTCCTCAACTTTACCTTTACCTCTATCATCTTGAGGTTTGGAAGGAGCTTTCCCCTCTTGAGTTGACCATGGCTTCTTCGAGATAGTGTTTGGTCGACTTCTCCATGAGTTATTTTGCCGCTTTTTCTCAATTTGTTTTTCAACTTTTACAGACAAATCAACTAACTCATCTAAAGTTACATATTGTTGTATCTCTACTACATTAGCTATTTCTGTATTTAAACCATTTAAAAATCTAGCTATTGTAGCCTCTTCTTCCTCCATGCAGTTAGCTTGGATCATAGCCATATCCATGCTTTTGAAGTACTCATCCACTGACATGGAGCCTTGCTTCAAATGTTGAAGGCGAGACTGTAGATCTCTTTGGAAGTATGATGGAATAAATCGCTTCCTCATTACCCTCTTCATCTCTGCCCACGTAGAAATAGGTGGTAGCTCCTCTTGCAATCTGTCTCTAGCAAGCTTTTTCCACCAAGAAGCAGCATAATCAGAAAACTCAACAACAGCAAGTTTAACTTTCTTACCCTCAGAGTAGTTATGACAATCAAAGATGGCTTCAACTCGTCTCTCCCAATCAAGGTACAAGTCTGGATCCCTTGTCCCCTTGAAAGATGGCATCTTCATCTTTATACTATTTATATTATCATCTTCTACTCTACCTCTTTGTCCCCTCCTATCTCTTCTTTCTAGATTAAATTCAACATCAAAATCATCATTATCATATTCAGGATTTACAAAAGGGATATGGGGTACATTCCTTCTAACTTGGGGTCTAACATTATTTGGGGGTACAACATTATTCTCCCTCCTAATTGCAGCTATGATGTCATTCTGCTCGATAATCATATCCCTCATCTCTTGAAATTGAAGGGTCCATCTCTCAAATTGTTGGTGCATAGCTTGGAGGGTGAAGTCGTTCCTTCCTTTGACCTCGGCTTCTAAACGAGCCCTTTTCTCATCACCACCTGAAATAGACATCTAAAAAAAAAGAATAAATGATCAAGTATCACACTTTTAATATGGCTTTTACCCTCTTTTAAACTCACCCACACTTGCCTTTTTCCACTAAAAATAACCTTTGAACGAGAATACTTTGTAGATTTATAATTAAACCAAAACGTGTATCAAGTTCGTAGTAATAAAGTATGGAATCTTGGGGTACAAAAGAAAGTAAAGAACTATTCCTAGAACAAGTAGGATTTAGTTGAAACAAAACACGAATAAAAAGGAACTTATTTTAGAATTATAAGAACAAGAAAAAAAATCTCCTCTAATTCTTAAAGATCTAGAATTCCCTCTTCTTGCTACCTTCTTGCTTGGAAACAAATTAATACAAAACTTGGAGAGCAAGTAATAAGATTTCTTGAATAGCAAGTAATAAACTTTCTTGGGAATCAAGTAATCAAATTTCTTGGAGGACAAGTAATCAGATTTCTTAGAGAATTTTTTTTTTTTTTTTTTTTGTTCACGCTACTGTTCACGCTACTAAATTTTTTATTTTTTTTTTTCACGACGCTACTGTTCACGCTACAGTTTTTTTTTTTTTTTTTTTTTTTTTTTGGCTCTAAGAAGAAATCCCAAGATTTATCAAGAACGGAATCTTGATAGAACCGCTCTGATACCACTTGATAACAGCAAGGTTAAGGAATATCACAAATAGAGAATTGAATATTAGAATGCGGAAGCACAAAGAAAAGAAACAAAAAAAACTAACTAAAGATATGGGAAATTCGAAGGAAAGATCCACGAATTTCCAAGGATTAGATGTTCTAAGGCCTTGAAAAGATCCAAGTAACAACGTATAGATTTATGGAAGAAATCTAACGCCTTTACTTGAGAAAACGAATCAAAACGATAGATTCGGATCTTGACCGCTTTATGAGTAACTAAAGACAATAATTAGTATGTAGAAACTAATCACCTTCTAAAGAATACCAAAAAGAAACCAAAGATATCACAAGAAGAAATTACTTTATACCTTAAACTATGAAACTAGTAAAGGTTTAAAGATAAATTCTCAAAGAACAAGTCACAAAGGTTCAAAGAACTCTCTCAAATATTATTAATATCAATCTAAATTGTCTTTAATGAATAAAAAGGACTCCTATATATAGGAGAAGGGGGGAAAAACGTCCAAGACCCCTTATGCCAAACCCTAAAAGACAATTACATGGAATCCTACTCTAGAAAGGAAATAAAGCAACCTAACTAGGAACAAATTTGGTACTTCTAGGAAAGCATTAAATGGTACTTAGGAGACCATAAATAGACTAAGGAAAATATTAATAACCTATATATAAATAAACAAATAAGGTAAATCCCAACTAGGAAAAGAATCTTGACAATCTTGGAAAGTTTGACTAGTCTTCTCTCAAAACTTGGGCAGAAAGCAACTCTTGTTGTGGCTGATTCTTGGACTTTTCTTGACCTTATTTGCACGAAATTGGACCTTAAAATTCCTCATCTTGGGCTTGAATTTGGGCCACCAAATAATTGTAGCATTTGGACAATTCCTCTCCCTTGGGCTTGAGCTCTTCTTCCCCAATAAGAAACCTTTGGATCAGCGATTGAAGCCCATTGAGCTTATCATTGAACTCCTTGGTTTGAGATCTTGTTATGGGCCTCCTTGGAGTTTCTAAAGCTTCATACTTGTCCTTCAATGGAGTAGAGCTTCCTTGGATGCTATCAGAAACCATCACTAGCAAGTCCAAGTCGTACATTACGAGGCTCAACAGTAAAAGATGGGTGAAGCTCATCAAATTTTTTCCATGCCATTGAATCAGCTGGATGCCTCATTATTTCATCATCAACTCTTTTGTTATGATGCCATGACATCAAATGAGATATCTTTGAGCACATAAATAATCTTTGAAGCCTTGTCTTTAGAGGAAAATAACGTAAAATCTTGCATGGTATCTTTTTTCCATTTTTCAATTTTGCTTCCCCACTATGTTTACCATCCTTCCATCTAGATGCAAACAAACTTTGAAAGATTAAAGACAATTATCATCTTTCCAATAAAACATTCAATCATTCTACATGTATCAATCTTCTTACAAGAAAACCCAAGATCTCGAATTACCTTCTTTGCCTCATAATATGAATTCGGCAAGTTTGTTCCATCCAACAATATATCATCTTTCAAAAACTTCAACAACATCGTAAATGACTCATTACACAAATGACCAATACTTTTAAGGTGAAGCAATTTAACCAAAGTAGAAAGTTTAGAAACTTTTGCACTTTCATATAATGGTAGATCAAGATCTTTAAATAGCCTATAAAATCTTTTTGCTTCATCATTTGGTTCCTCCTCCAGCAAATCATTACCACTATTATTCATATTATCTCCATTAAAATCGGGGTACAAATCTCTTAGAAAACCATCTATTTCATCCTCACCATCATCCTCTTCAATGTCATTAACATCTATTTTTTGAAAATTTTATTGTTCTTCACCTTACATCTCCCCATGGTAATACCAAAGAGTATAACTTCGTATTATCCCATGTACTATTAAATGTGACCTAACTAAAACACGTGTTCTAGAAGTTGCATTACTATATTTATTACATGGACAACGTATCAACTATGGTTCTCCTAATTTTGTAAAAGCATAATCCAAGAAAGTCTTCACCATGTCTATATAAACAATAGAAAGTATATCTTTAATGAGTTACATCCATTGTTTATTAGGCGCCATTATCTCCATGCATGTAAAATGGATATAATAATACATTAGTATAACAACAAAGTAGTACTAATTAGATATTGACTTTTAGAGTTATAGATTCATACACAATAGGTGCATATAGTTATGTACGTATTATATTTAAAAATTATAATTTTTGCATGTATATTCTAAACATCAATAGTAAAAGACCAAATAGTTTCTACGTTTGTGGTTATGAACTGGATATACAAAGAAGGTTCATAACAAATTTATAAAATTATAAACAAAGGTTAGAGAAGTTCTACCATCAAATCTAACTATATTAATAGAAGATTATGTAAATACTAAAGAAAAAAAGTGAAATATTTTATATTATTTTATTTGTATCGTTTAAATTTTGTTATAGTTGTGCATTTTGTTATTACCCATATTGAACACATCAAAGTTTTGATATTGAGTGATAGTTCAACATTTTATGATGCTCATACCATTGTTCAAAATCCGATGAAACACAATAAAAGATCGCAACCAACAGTTCCCTCTTAAAAATGGCCAGTAAAAGTAGATTAAAAACATACCAAAACAAATTGAGACAAATACTTGGAATATTTTCAAAAACACATCAGTAAAGAAGAAAGGTTTAGAAAAAGAGAAAAATGTACCTTACAAAAGAAATCAACGATGAGCCTTCAAAAAAATAGTTTTGAAAACACTTTCAACAACAATAACAAGCACCACCACCGGCAGATTTGTAATCAAAGCCTACAACAACCAAGAAAGAAATATGTGAACATGAGATACACTTCACATAAAAGAAAATATGAAATGCAACAAAGAGCCTACAAAAAAAAAAACAAGCCACATGAAACCACATAGACATAATTTCAGTGTAGTCTCTCCAATAATGTATATTTTCTATTTCAAAGAGTTCATCCAATTTCAATGAAAGAAAAAATACATGGAGAAAAGAAAGGATGTGTTAACCTTAAGTGTAGCATACAAGAAATATGATCATCACAAGGGTGGAATTTGACTTTCTGGAGGCTACTTAATGATTGGGAAATAACATTGGTAAAAGAGCTGCAGAATCTGTTAGGTGAATTCCCTGATACTAAAATGGAAGAAGATAGAATTGATATGGGGTATAACGTGTTGTGAATGGGATCACGGAGATGTGAAAACTTCAATGTCCATTTGTTACCTATAGGAGAACATGTATTCACAGTCAGAAATCCATATGAAAAACTTCTTTAAACATAGGTATTGATTTAGTGCTATTTGATATATTAATATACAACTCTTTTCCCACATCTGAAATTATATTAAACAGAGATAAGTATATTTTAATCATTAGCAGGATATGCATTTTGAACAGTAACCAAAAGAGTTTAATCGTTCTAATAGTACCACATACTATTAAATTTTGAAAGTTGACACAACACAAGTGGTGTTTGCGTAATCAAGACACAACTTCCAATGCAAGTGTCTACGATCGTATAATAGTAAAGTAACCCAACCAAGGGTTCGGGTCGAGTCCCACGAAACTGGTTTTGAGAATTAATGGAAAAATAAAATTTAGTCCTAACTAGTCATAGCTAAAAACATTATCAAATAAGAACATTTTAAATCTAAGGTGTGACACAAGAGTGTCAATTAACAATAGGGGTTTGTCATAAGTAAATAAAGTCAGCGAAAATATAAGGAGTACTAAACAAGGAGAGGGGATTCTTGGGATGTGATAGGAATACAGGATAAACTAAACTATTGGGTACATACTTTTGATAATAAATTCGTTGAATATTTGTTACTAGGCTAGACTATAGTGGGGGTAAATTCTCTCTCGAGCAACTTACCCCGAATCAACTCGGTTTTTATCAAACACCGAGTTGCGACATGAAGAACGGCCTCCACCTTAGCGCACTCACTCTATCAAGCTGAGTGTGTGGGAGAAGGACTAGGGTTTACTCTCTCGAGCTGAACCTCATGTCGACCCAATCCCAATGGCCATCAATTTAGTAGTCTTAGTTTTACGATCTGTCTCTCGAGCAATCCAAAAACACAAAGGTGAAATAGTATTTGCAACTGCAATTTCATTAAGTTCCTCCACAACTACTAAATGAAATCACATCTAAACAACAAATAAAGCATCAACAAGTAAGACCCAACAGATAATCTAACCCATATTCACAAATCACACCCCAAGAATTGGGGGTTTTAGCTAGTCACGTAAAAGAGATAGAAATTTATACCAATATGAGTTTGCATTCAGATGGGTATGGAGATTTAAGTCTCAAAACAAGCAAAGAGTGAAGAATCCACAAGACCCAAGTCCAAATTCTTGGAGTTCAAACCCTTTGAATTTTGAAGTTCTTCAAAACCATCTCCAAACTTAGAACTCAAATTTCTATGTTAAAAGTTCTATATTAAAAATCTCATATTAAGCTACAACTCTCAACCAGTATTTATAGTTTTCAAAAATTTCTACTGCAGCGGATCATTCGGCGTCGTTGGTCGAGATCACCGATCAACTCGGTGATCCACCCTATGATAGGTTTCATCAACGCCTTGCTCTATCCTTCAGCATCATCGTGTTTTCGATTATTGGGTGACATAGTCCTGCTTCGCAGAACTGCTCGGCGACATGTTGACTACTCTTTTTGACCGCCGATTTGATCCTTTCTTTCAAGCCTCAGTACACTAAAACTAAAGGCGAGGATAAGACCTTTTGGTGTCTCGCCAAACCCGTTTGGCGATTCTCAGATCTTCATTTCTTCGTTATTTGAACTGCCTTTGTTCCCTTTTGCTAAGTAGTGTCCATGCTTTCCCTCCAACTCCAAATACCTGAAACTTAAGGGTTTTCATCAAATATTGAGACAAAATATGCATTTGAGAACACTAAATTTATCAAAATACAGCCCTAAATGAGTCCAATTTATGGACTCATCACCAAGCCATAGACCACTAGAAGCTGTCACTTGGGCGAATAGTTGATTCTTAGGAAATGACAATGTTGGAAGAGAAATAAAAAATCAAACCCAGCAATTGGATCAACGAGAATTGTATTTAATAGAGATGCTAGTAGAGAGTGATTTATGAATACTAACAAATTTGGCTTATTCATCAACTAAAACTATTTGAAAGGGTAAGTCAACAACTACACTAAATCAGGTATAAAATAAAGAAAAAAAAGATAGATTAAAGATGCTGGCCAGAAAGGGAAGGGGAATTCCAACTAATGAATACAATGATGATAGCCTTTATAAACTAGTAAAGGTATAGACAACGTGGTTTTGAGATTGTAACATCAAGATGTTTCTATCACTCCTCATAAAATAACTTATTTATTGCTTAACAAAGAAATGGTTGAATACATTTCTAGGACACCATTCCTACAAATACAAGTAAAAGACTCATCTACACCAGAAAACCCACAAGATCCACCACTATCCTCACAGTTCTTGTAAGACTCATCAGCATAATATGAATCATTATACAACAAAGAAATTCCAAACTCCCATTTCATAGGATCCAAAACCATACATTGATGAATACGAAGAACACTGAAGCCTAGGCAAGTTCAAACCATAACTTGAACCAATAGGAACTGGTCGATGATAAACACAATAAGTTGAAGTTGTATCATTTGGTTCTAATCCAATCCCAGTCACCCATTTACAAGAATACATTCCCCTGCACACATTTGAACTTGAATTTCTATCACACAAGTCTTGTTTTGGATCAAACACATCATATGTTGTTGAACATCCTAGTAAAACAAACATGTTTTGTTGCATAATAATAAAGGGAGTTGAATCATCATGATCCAACGTAAAACTGCCTGAATTCTACATTGAGGAACATGTTGACATAAAGGTGTCAGTACAAACAAATGTGTTGGTTGAGTAGTCTAGTGAGGATATAGTGTAAATGCCAGAGGTAGTGGAAAATTGAAGAACTCCAGAAGTAGTGCATTTTATGAATCTTGAAAATGGAGGATGTCCACAACCAAAACCAAAATCAAAGGGATATTTTAGGGCAATGTTGCCACATTTATCAGTATATGAGCCATTTAGTAGGATGATACTAGGAACAGATTAAAGTGGATGAATTAGAAGAAATGAAAGAAACAATAGAAAGATTTTGTTAGAACATGACATAATGAAAGGTATGGAAAGAGAGTGATTTGAGTTACTAATGAATGTGTAAAGTGAACCTCTTAAGTGTGACAGACAAAACTCTCTCGTTTTGAATAGATATAGACCTTAAGAAAGAAAACACAAAACTTTTGAATATTATGTTCCTAAACTAAAAGATACGTAGAAGGTATTAATATATCCTTTAATTTTGTGATCATAGACATGTCACGTGGATAGTTGAAACTAAATTGTTGCTAAAAAAGAAAGACTAAAGAAATGTTATTGTTGAAACGAACTCAAAACAAAAGTAAGAAAAACAAAATTTGAGTAAGTGGGGTATGCTTTTTTCGATGGAGGAGTAATATTTTCAAATCTCCTTAAAAGAAGAGCCCAATTTTTATAATGCAGCTAAGCTGAAACAAGGCTTCCAGCAAGTGAATATTGTATTCAACCAAGTTTTCAAAGTTTGCACTGTAAAAAATCAGTCATTTCTTATTCCCCACCCTGATGAAAAAATTCAAGATGTATACCTGCTCTTGTAGATGATACAAAATAATCATAAAGTAATAAAGCAACACAGACACAACAAAGCCGATAAGACTAGGGTCAAATTTCTTACATTACACTTAGGTGTAACAAAACTAATCTTTTTTTGTAAGTTACAAAATTAAAGTTACCATAGATTAGCAAAAAGATTATATAGAATACCTCCTTGCTACATTTTTTTACAAAGCATCTAATGTACATAGAAGGTCAGGTCCTCGGCCACTCTTTTGTTATTGAAAATATAGTATTTTAATTTCATATTAGTTGTACAACTTTACTTTGTTTTGACCAGAACAAAAACAAATATAAAGAAAACAGGAATAAGAAAACCTAATCTTTGTTGTTTACATCAAAATTTATAGCGGAAATTTTGTCCTAGAAATTATGTGACTGACAAATTTATTCAATAATTTCATTATTGCGACTTCTTTTGATTGTCAATCGAGGCTACCAACAATACACACATCAATACCCAGAAACATATGCCTGTAATAATTACTAGTAAACATAATTTAAGAGCATGTGCACCAAAAACCTACTGAAAAAACTAATGAATCATAAAGCATAAACACAAAAATGGTCAAAATCAAAAATTTCACGTAAGAATTCATAGTCAAAACATACTAAACTTACTTTGAAGAAATGGAAAGTCAAAGAATATGTCAAGTTACTATCACACGTAGCAGAGACCAGCAAAACTCAGGTGAAATTTGAAGTAAAAAAAAATACAACTTATGCAATTAGAAAAAATAGACATTGATTTCCTTTAAAAGAGCTTCAACAGTGAGCTATAGCTTAATTTTCGCAAACAAACCTAAATTTTAGGAATGGTACAGCCATTATTGTGGTCTATTTTTCTGATTTCTCTCCAACAAATCACTTATGTAGTGGAACTGAAGAGTCACTCAGATTAAGGATTTTAGTTATTCACTCCCTTAGGTATCTCTATTTCTAACGGAGAAGATGGAAGACACGTTCTGGAGAAAAATGAGCATATTTTCGGAGGGGTGGGGGAGTGGGTGCGCGTGAGCTTCTGCGGAAAAATTGAGATATGTTCTTTTGTTATGTGTTCTACGGAGGGGTGGTGGTAATGTGAGACCAGAAGTATGGGGTAGGGGTAATGGGAGACCAGCAGTACGGGGTGGGGAGGTAAGGGGAGTATAATAAGTCTTTTGTGAAATATAAAAGGGGAAAGTAAAAATATGTGTCAAATTTTAATTATTAACGTCTGGATGTAAAAGAAGTTGAGGTTCGAATATTGTTGCCTTACTAATACAACATTAAAATTGTCTTTTAACGATTGGAAAAAAATGGACGTTATAAATATACTTATAACGACCGGAATTATATTCTTTTGTTATAATTTGGTTGTTAAAAATCCATTTTCTTGTAGTGGTGTGTTGACGATCATTGGAGTGATGCCAGTGGAAAAGGAGGAATTGGCCGCTAAATATGGTGTTGCTCAACTATGGTTTAACCAATGGATGTAAGAGAGGGCAGATGACACAGGTTCTCTTGATTGGGAAAAGTTTAAAGTCGCTTTGCTTGATAGGTTATTTCCCCTTGAGATGAGAAAGGCAAAGGTGCTTGAATTCATCAACCTTCATCAAGCAATTATGAGTGTGAAGGAATATTCTTTGAAATTCACACAATTGTCTTAATATGCTTCTACTATGGTTGTCAATCCTAGGGCAAGAATGGGGAAGTTTGTTTCGGGTGTGTCTGAAATGGTGGTTAAGAAATGTTGTACCGTTATGCTTATTAGTGATACAGAAATTTCTAGTCTCATGGTATATTCTAAACATACTAAAGAGGAGAAACTCATGGAAAGGTTTAGGGAGGAAAAGGAGACCAAAACCGGTGATGGTGACTTTTCACATTCAAGATTCGAGAGACATGGTCGTTCTAAGTACTGACAAAGGTTCTCCTATCAAGGATACTCCAACGCTTCTCCTAAGTTCAACAAGATAGGGTGTTTAACCCTAATCCTCAAGGAGAGAATGGTGGTAGATCTTCATTTTCTACTTGTTCCAAGTGTGGAAGAAAGCATGACTGTAATGTCTAGCTGGCTCTAATGCATGTTTTGGTTGTGGCAAGACGAATCAGAAGATAAGGGATTGCCCCTCAGTTGCTAAGAATGATGGATATAATCAGCGACGGGTTCCACCTTACCTTCATCAGGATCTAGTAATATTCGAAAGTAAAATCGATTATATGTACTTCAAGCTTGTGATGAGCAAGAGGGTTCTCCCGATATGGTTAACGGTATGTTGTACTTGACCCCGGTTGTTCCTTGTCTACTGTAACACTATATGTGGCTATGAGGTTTGATATTGTTCCGGATGTGTTTGTAGAGACTTTTTTTGTCTCTACTCCTGTTAGTGATTCTATTGTGGTTGTGAGGGTCTATTGAAAGTCCCTTGTCTCTTTGACCCATAGGGTCACTCATTTTGATCTTCTAGAGCTTGATATCTTAGATTTTGATGTTATTCTTGGGATCGATTTGCTGCATTCATGTTATGATTCTACCGATTGTAGAACCCATGTAGTCAACTTTCAATTTCCAAATGAACCCATCCTAGAATGGAAAGGGGGAAATTCTATGCGTAAGAGTCACCTTGTTTCTTGTATTAAAGCTAGAGAGATGATTTCTAAGGGTTGCATATATAATCTTGTTTGGGTTAGAGATATGGATTCTGATGCCTCTACTATTGTGTCGGTCCCCATTTATAATGATTTCTAAGAATTATTTCCCGATGATCTATCAGGTGTTCCACTGGAAAGGGAAATAGATTTTGGTATTGACCTACTCCCAAATACACATCCTATCTCTATTCCTCCTTATCGTACATCTCTAGCAGAACATAAAGAATTAAAGGAGCAATTGAATGATTTGTTGGATAAGGGTTTCATCCTAGCGAGTGCCTCTCCTTGGGGTGCTCCCATTTTGTTTGTTAGAAATACATATGGTTCACTCCGTATGTGTATTGACTACCGGCAATCGAACAAGGTAACCTTTAAGAAAAATTATCCACTCCCAAGGATGGATGATTTGTTTTATCAACTTCAAGGAGCACGTTACTTCTCAAAGATTGACCTTCGATCAGGTTATCACCAATTGAGGGTGAAGGAAGATGACATTCCAAAGATGGATTTTCAAACTTGGTATGGTCATTTTGAGTTTTTGTTAATGTTATTTGGTTTGACTAATGCTCCAACAATATTTATTGATTTGATGAATAGAGTGTTTATACAATACCTTGATATGTGTGTTATTGTGTTCATTGATGATATATTGATTTTTTAAAGGAGTGAAGACGAGCATTCTGATTATTTGATAATTCTGTTGCAAGTCCTCAAAGACCAGCAACTCTTTGAAATATTTAGCAAAAGAGAGTTTAGCTAAGGTTTGTGGCTTTTCTTGGTCATATTGTTTCTAGTAAGGGTATTATGTAGATCCTAAGAAGATGGATACGGTTAAGAATTGACCTAGACCTCTATCCCCTTTGGATATTAGGATTTTCTTTGGAATGACTAGTTATTATAGAATGTTTGTTGAAGCATTTTCTTCGATTGCCTCTCCATTGACGGCATTCACTCAAAAAAAGATTAAGTTCATATGGTCCGAAGCGTGTGAAAAGAGTTTTCAAGAATTAAAAGATAGACTTACTTTTGCTCTGGTATTAACTCTACCTAAAGGAACTGATGGATTTGGTTTTTATTGCGACCCTGGAGAATTGGGTTAGGATGTGTCCTTATGCAAAATGGGAATGTCATTGCCTATGCATTAAGGTAACTTAAAATTCGTGAAAATAATTATCATATCCATGACATTGAACTAGCAACGGTTTTGTTTACTCTAAAGATTTGGAGGCATACTTGTATGGTGTTCATGTAGATGACTTACTGACCACAAGAGTTTGCAATAGATGTTTAAACAAAAGGATATAAATATTTGCCAAAAAAGGTCTTTTGAGCTATTAAAGGATTATGACTTGAATGATAAGTATCACCTTGGCAAGGAAAATCTGGTGGCGGATGCTCTTAGTCGATTATCAATGGGTAGCATTGTTCATATAGAGGATGATAAAAAAAAGTTGGTTTGAGATGTTCATAGATTGGCCTGATTGGGTGTTCGGTTAGTTAAATCTATCAATGGTGTTGTTATGATTCATATTGGTTAAAAATCGTCTTTTGTGGCAAATGTGAAAGCCAAGCAATGTCTTGATCTGACTTTGGTTGAATTGAAATAAGCGATGCTTAAAAAGTCTGTAGAGAATTTCTCCCAAGGGGGAGGTGGTGTACTTTGATATCAAGGTCATTTGTACGTCCCTAATTTTGATGACTTGAGCGGGAAAATCGTATCAGAATCCCATAGTTCTTGATATTCCATCCACCCAGGAGCCACCAAGATATACCGTGACCTGTGTGAGCTCTATTGGTAGAATGGATGAAGAAGGATATTGCGGAATTTCTCGCAAAGTGTCTGATATACCGTGAGTTTACGGTATTTCTAATACATTTCACTTAAAAGTTGTGTGTGTCTAGGGCCTTTTTTATATTGGTTTTTATGTGTTTTTATCATGTTTTGCAGGAAAGGTGTTCAAGCGCGGAAGTGTAGAGACAGCTGAAAGAAATGCAGAAACAGGGCATTCACGGAAGTGATCTACGGAACGTAGGTCCATTCACGGTCCGTAGGTGATGACCGTAGATCAGCAGGCATGGTATTGAGTACAAATCAGGGAAATCTGACCAAGTGTGGAACCACGGTGCCCATTGACGGTCCGTTGATTGATCTACGGACCGTCCTGTTGATCCGTAGAGTGATACTGCGAGGGTTCCACTGCCTGATTTTTGAAGATTCTAAGTATGGAGCTACGGAGGGGATTGACGGACCGTAGGTCGATCTACGGTCCGTATTGCTGGTCCGTCGTTTGCTTCAGAGAAGCTGATTTTTTGGAAGCTAAAATATTTTCTAAGTCCCGATTGACGGAAGGGACTTACGGACCGTAGATCCATCGACGGTCCATAAGTCGGTCTCGTGGATTGAAGACGCGTACCTGAACAAAACTTTCCTTAATTTTTTCCCCTTTTTATTTAGAATTTGTTTTCTATAAATAGGGCATGTAAACCTCGTTTTTGGGGGTTAGACACTATTATTCTAGTTTTACATTGTAACTTTGGAGATTAATTTGCAACCCTAGCAATTATTGATTTCCCAAGTTCATTTTGAAGATTTTGGCTTTGCAATTCAAGTTAAATTTCTAGGTTTATTATTCTCTTTACGTAAGTTTATGATTTCTTCATCTACAATTATGAATTGTGTTCTTGCTAACATGAGTAACTAAATCCACAACTAGGGTTGTGGGAACCATGAGCGATTAACAAAGTATGAATAGTAAATAAGCAATTGTTGAATAGTGTGTTGCATGTATTGATAATTCTTTCGCTTAGAAGTCTTTTTAACGGTGGCCAACGTTATAACTCGCCTTGTTGCTACTTGCCGGACCAAGGAGGTAATCAACAAGAAAAGAATTGTCAACATAGATTTAGTGTGATACTATCTAATAGGCTAGTGTCGATTGGTGCGAAGTAATAACTAAGCCAAACATCGATTATGATGTCTAATATGAGGTACAGGTAAGGGTTAGTAAATTATACACACGTAGCCGGACCAAGGTGCGGGGTGAAATTCTCTAGATGCCGGACCAAGGATTTAGAGATACCTAACTTATCATTTTGAATGTAATACACTAGAAAAGGATTGTTGTTACTAGGATTACTACGTTATGAGCAAGTGGGGAACACGTATACCCTAGTTATTTCTCTTATCTTGGTAACAACCAAAGTTGAGTTTGATTACTGATTACTTATTAAGTTCTTACTATTTGTTTCACACAAGCACAACCCCTCTTTTAATTACCTGTTTCTAGAAATAATTTGACTAATTGAATATAATTGTTGGTTAAAGTGAAGTCTAAACCATTTTCCTCGTGGGATCGATCCCAACCTACAAGTTGGGTTCTTTACTTGATAACGATCGCTTATACTTCTGTGAGGAAGTGTCATTTGAGCGTATCAAATTTTGGCGCCGCTGTCGGGGAATCTGGCCTTCAGATTTATTTTTAACTACATTATTGAACGTTAGTCAAATATTTCCTAATTTTACTTTTCTCCTTTGTTTTTGTCTCTCTCAGGTTCCGACTCTAATGTATGCCAAGTACATGGAGCCAAGGCGAACCACTCACTCCGTACGATCCAGAGTTGAACAAAACTTTGCATAGAATGAACAATCAAGGACTTCCAGTTAATCCTATCGGAGGAAATCTAGATGAAGCAGTTGAGTTACAACAGCGAAGAGTAGTTGGTGGGGAAAACCGGGGTCTAGCTGAAAATTAATTGGGAGATGCAGTAAGAGTGCATGGTCCACCAGGCCCACAACAACATGACAACTATCGGGGCAACATCGAGATAGCAGATTCTGATGGACCCATTGTCCTACCTCCTCTACCTCCAGGGCACACATTTGTGGTGACTAGTAGTTTGATGCAGATGCTTACAGCAATAGGCTTATTTTCAGGATCGCCATCGGAGGATCCACATGCTCACTTGGCCAAGCTAATGGTGGTTTGCAAAAGTTGTGTAGGTAGACCAGACTTGGATATGAATGCCATTGGATTACGAGTGTTCCCTCTGTCACTGACAGGTGATGCTTTAGTATGGTTCACTGAGATTCCGTATAACTCAATTTTCACATGGGACCAACTAGCAGATGTGTTTAAAGCAAAGTACTATCCAGTGTCTAAGAAGCTCAATCACAAAGATAGGGTCAACAATTTTGTGGCATTACTTGGAGAGTCTGTGAGTAGCTCGTGGGACAGATTCACTGCTTTCGTAAGAAGTATCCCAAACCACCGTATTGATGATGTGTCACTGAAGGAATATTTCTATCGAGGACAGGATGATAACAATAAAGCAGTACTTGACACTATTGCTGGAGGTTCATATGGTGATTGTACATATGCATAGATTGCTGAAAAACTGGAGATAATCTCTCGCAACAATAAAGCATGGAGCACTAGGAGGTGAGATACTTGGAGAAACACATTTGCCATTTATAGTACAAATAACAACTCTACAAATGATATTCGTGAAGAGATGGCCCAGATGAGGACCGAGTTGTGGTTGGTATTGAAGCATGTGAGCGGAGGATCAGAAAAGGTAAATGCTATGAATTATTTAACTAGAACTCCACCACCAGCGGAAGAGTGTTACTATGAAGAAGATGCGTATGCTGTGAATGATCAGACGGGGGGTTTCCGACCAAATGCCCAAGGATCCAACATGGAAAATTGGTGCCAAGGTCAAGGAAACCAAGGTCGGAACTATGGAAATTACAACCGAGAAGGTCACTATGTCCGGGATGGGAACTTCAATCGCGACAACAACTACAACAGGAACAACTATGGCAACAGAAACGATCGGGTTGGACCTTATGTTCCCCCTCAAAATTGGGAATCTGGTGCTAGGGAAACTGGAGGCAATATGACGCGTATTGAAGATATGTTGCAGAAGATGATGAGAAGGTTTGATGCGACTGATGAGAATGTGAAGGAGATGAGAAACGATTATCTGGTAGTGGTCAAAAGGTTGATGCCCAGGCAGTGTCAATAAAGCATCTAGAGCAGCAGATGACTCAGTTGTCTACTACAGTGAACCAACATCAACCTGGTACTCTTCCTAGCAACACCATCCAGAATCCAAAGAATGATGGTCATTGTATGGCAGTTACTACTCGAGGGGGTAAGCAAACCATAAATCCACCTAGGCCGTCTGTGGTGGAAGTTGAGATTAGAAAAGAAGATGATGTGATAGAGGGTAGACCAGATTCTGAGAAGGTTGTGACAGAACAAGAAGTGGAGATATCTCAGAAAGTGGTTCCCATACCTAGACCTCCACCACCTTTTCCATAGAGGTTGATGAAGAAGACTGAAGATTGTAAATATCGCAGGTTTATCACCATGTTGAAGCAACTTTCTATCAATGTTCCTTTGATAGATGCCTTGGATCAAATGCCTGGGTATTGCTACAAAGAAATGATCTGTGAGTTTTGAAGAAGATGATAGATTGCAGCATTGTAGAGCTATTGCTACAAGATCTCTTGTGCAAAAAAAGGAAGACCCTGGTGCTTTCACGATCCAATGTACTATAGGGCTACTACACTTTGCTAAGGCATTGTGTGATCTTGGTGCTAGCATCAACCTCATGCCCTTGTCTATTTACAAGAAGTTGGGTTTGGGGGACCCAAAGTCCACTGCAATGCGGTTACTAATGGCCGATCGAACTGTGAAAAGGCCCATTGGTGTACTCCATGATGTGCTAGTGAAAGTGTAGTCTTTCATTTTTTCAGCAGATTTTGTGATTCTTGATTGTGAGGTTGACTTTGAGGTTCCCATCATCCTTGGGAGACCATTTCTTGCCACAAGGCGTGCATTGGTTGATATGGAAAAGGGACAGATGAAGTTCAGACTGAACAATGAAAAAGCAACTTTCAATATCTGTAGGTCCATGAAGCAGAATGGTGAGCTCCAAACAGTATATCTACTATAACTTACAGAGTCGAGAGTGGGTCAGAAGTGCAAATTGAAGAGCGACTAGGTGTTGGGGCACTAGCAGCAGTCATGATGAATTTCTGTAGTGATGGTATTGAAGAGTATGATGAGTTGGTAGCCACACTTGATAAGTGTAAATACCGGTCCAAATCAAAGATGTATGAGCTAGACATGAAGAATCGCGAGTCCCCACCTACAAGACCATCTATTGTGGAGGCACCGAAATTGGAGCTTAAAGCTCTACCACCACACTTAAGGTATATATATTTAGGCGAAGAGAATACTTTGCCGGTCATCATTGCAGCAGATTTGAATGCAAGGCAAGTAGAGTGCTTGGTGATTGTATTAAAGAGGTTCAAGCAAAGCGATTGGGTGGACTATTGCAGATATTATTGGGATCCCCCCCGGTATCTGCTCTCACAAAATCCAACTCATGCCAGATCATAAGCCCAGTATTGAGCACCAGAGAAGATTAAATCCACCTATGCAAGAGGTAGTCAAAAAGGAGATCTTCAAGTGGCTGGATGCGGGAGTTATTTATCCCATTTCAGATAGTAATTGGGTATGTCCTGCGCAGTGTGTGCCTAAAAAAGGTGGTATGACTGTGGTTCCAAATGAAAGAAATGAGCTTGTTCCAATGAGGCCTGTCACTGGATGGAGAGTTTGCATGGATTATCGAAAGTTGAATGCGTGGACAGAAAAACACCACTTTCTTGTGCCATTCATGGACCAGATACTGGATAGACCTGCAGGAAAGGGTTGGTACTGTTTTCTTGATGGGTATTCAGGCTACAATCAAATCTCTATAGCTCCATAAGACCAAGAGAAGACCACCTTCACTTGCCCATATGGAACTTTTGCTTTCAAACGGATTCCATTTGGGTTATGCAATGCTCCAGCAACCTTCCAGCGCTGTATGATGTCAATATTTTCTGATATGGTGGAGGATACTATTGAAGTGTTCATGGATGATTTTTCAGTTGTAGGTTAGTCTTTTGATTGTTGTCTAGATCATCTGGCCGAGGTGCTTAAAAGGTGTGAAGACTGCAATTTGGTGCTTAATTGGGAGAAGTGTCACTTCATGGTTAAAGAAGGTATAGTGTTGGGACATCGAATTTCAGAGAAAGGTATTGAGGTTGATAGAGCTAAAGTTGAGGTAATAAAAAATCTTCCGCCACCCATTTCAACAAAAAGTGTTAGAAGTTTTCTTGGGCATGCAGGTTTTTATAGGAGATTCATCAAAGATTTCTCAAAAACTGCACATCCCTTGTGCAAAATTCTCGAGAAGGAGAGTAAGTTTTATTTTGATGATGCTTGTCTTAGAGAATTTGGAGAGTTGAAGGAAAGGTTGGTTACATCCCCTATCATTATTTCACCGGATTGGGGACAACCGTTTGAGGTAATGTACGATGAGAGTGGAGTGGCGCTTGGTGTAGTATTAGGTCAAAGGCGCGAGAAAATTCTTCACCCTATTTACTATGCGAGCAAAGCTCTAAATGTGGCCCAGAAGAATTATACTGTGACCGAACAAGAACTTCTTGCGGTGATTTTTGCATTCAAAAAATTTCGATCCTACTTGCTTGGTACTAAGGTCATCGTGCATACTGATCACTCTGCATTGAGGTATTTGATGGTGAAAAAAGATGCAAAACCACGATTGATTAGATGGGTATTGTTGCTGCAAGAGTTTGATTTTGTGGTAAAAGATAGAAAGGGAACCAAAAATCAAGTTGCCGACAACTTGTCCAGATTAGAGGAAGAGGCTATGCTAAAGCTTGGAGATAGGGCTGAAATTAATGATGCTTTTCCAGATGAACAGATATTGGCTGCTTCTAATGATTTGATTCCTTGGTTCACAGACTTTGCTAAATATTTGGCAAGCGATATTGTGCCACCCGATTTGTCTTTTCACCAAAGGAAAAAGTTTATGCATGATGTGAAGAAATTCTTTTGGGATGAACCTTATTTGTATCGTAGTTGTTCTGATGGGATTCTTTGTCCTTGTGTGCCTGAGGTTGAGCTGTTGAGTGTACTTGAAGCATTCCATTCATCGCCCGTTGGTGGGCATCACAGTGGTATTCGAACTGCACAAAAGATTTTGCAGTGTGGATACTATTGGCCTACCATCCAACAAGATGCTCATGATTTCGCCAAGTCTTGTGATCGTTGCCAAAGAGATGGAGGGATTTCAAAGAGGCAACAAGTCCCTATGAATCCTATACTGGTGATAGAATTGTTTGATATATGGGGCATTGATTTTATGGGTCCATTTGTGAGTTCATATGGGATGAAGTATATTCTTGTTGCGGTCGATTATGTATCGAAGTGGGTGGAAGCAGTAGCGCTCTCCAACAACAAAGGTAAAAGTGTTACCGCATTCTTGGAAAAGAATATCTTCTCCAGATTTGGTACACTGAGGGCTATTATTAGCGATGAAGGCTCTCAGTTTTGTAACAAGTTGTTCAAGGCACTACTTGAGAAATATGGTGTCCGTCACAAAGTAGCCACTCCTTATCATCCACAGACTAGTGGTCAAGTTGAAGTATCCAACAGAGAAATCAAACAGATATTGGCGAAGACTGTGAATGCCAATCGAACGGATTGGTCATGGAATCTTGACGATGCTCTATGGGCATATCGCACTGCATACAAGACCCCCATAGGTATGTCTCCTTACCAACTTGTTTATGGGAAGTCTTGTCATTTACCAGTAGAGCTAGAGCATAAGGTTATGTGGGCAATGAAGAAGCTAAATTTGGATTGGGGCACTGCATCTAATCAAAGGATGAATGACTTGAATGTGCTTGATGAGTTTCGCCTAAAAGCTTATGAAAGTTCAGCCTTATACAAAGAGAAGATGAAGAGGTATCATGATCAAAGAATTGAAAAGCGAGAATTTGTGGTTGGTGATCTTGTGCTGCTATTCAACTCTAGGTTGCGCCTATTTCCAGGCAAACTCAAGTCCAAGTGGACCGGGCCATTTTTGCTCACAAAAGTGCTCTCGCATGGAGCAGTTGAGCTTGAAAATAAAGATGGAACAAGGTTTGTGGTGCACGGGCAAAGCATCAAGACCTGCAATCTTGATGAAGTCTGAGTAATCAAGACACCTGCGTCGTGACGCGACGTTAAATCAAGCGCTGCTTGGGAGGCAACCCAAGATGTACAATCTGGCCAACGATAGGGTTCTGTTTTCCATTTAGTAGTTTAGCTTTCTTTGATTACTTGCGTCTTTGTATCAATATAGGTAGGTGCTTCAGTGTTTTAGTTCTTAGTGTTGGCTAGAAGTAATATAGGGTCCGTGTCTAAAAAGTGTCAAGAAAATGTAAAAAAATAGCCTATTGTTTGCTACATGTGCAGGTACACCACGCAATAAATCTGTAGAAAATGGTCTGGTGCAGAGGACTACGGATCCCATCGACGGTCCGTCGATTGATCCACGAACCGTCAATGGTATCCGTAGATCCCAGGTAAGTCCCTAAATTTGTCCAAGTATAATAGTGATCTACGGTCCTGATCTATGGACCGTAGATCGACTCACGGACCGTAGACGGGGTCTCGTGAGTCCAAACCCTAAGGTTGTCTGACCCGACCCGGACCCCCCTTACTTAAAAGCCCCCATGTTTCAAACCATTCCTCTTCCCTCCATTACTCCCAAACCCATTTCTAACATTCCATAACCTCCCTAAATCACTCCATAACTCCCCCATAACATCCTCCCTTCCATAATTCCCCATCTTCCTTTCCATTTCAAATACAACCCATCCCATAATCTCACACAAAAGGGTCCGGTGTTTGGTCAGTAACGAAAAGGTGACTCCTTGGTCTTGCTAAGCATAGTATCATCACACATTCACCCCACTCCTTGTTGCTTGTAAGGTAATAGACTTTCACCTCACTTTGAATTTCGATTCTTAGATTGAATATAGAGAGTCGGGAATTGGGTCGTGACCGTGGGTAATTGTTAGATAAAATTGCATGATACACTTGAAAATTACAATGCCCTTGGAACGATAGATAGTGATTGTATAGCATTATTGTATGTGATCGTAAAAATTATATGCTAGTTTCGACTTAGGGTTCCACATCTAGTCTAAATTGTTGGGTATAATAATCGGTCGGAATCTTAAGAATGACGAACTAGCATAATTGAAATTTGTGAATGCATGATGAGGTTGTGTTAATGTTGAAAACTAAGGCAAAAAAATGGATGATACCTGGCACTGATGGCTCCCACGATACCTCGTCTACCGACCGTAGATCAATCTACGGACAGTAGATGGGGTTCGTAATTGGATGCGCCTGAAAAATTTCACTAAATGTGAAACCACGGAGGTGAACTACGGTCCGTAGGTCCATCTACGTACCGTTCTGCACTTCTGTGGTTTCCATCTGCGACCTATATGTCAGCCCCCCTGATCCACGGAAGAGATCCACGGACCGTAGATCAGTCTACGGACCGTAGGTCTCCTCCGTGGATGACCATTGTAGCATCTGTCAAATTTTCTTTGTGGACTTAGTTGAGGGTCGTTACCAATTTTAAAAGTTTCTTTTGCTACGTATGGTTAGTTTTGGCACTAATATCGTTTCCGCAGGTACGATGGAACCCAAGAAGATGGTCACCTACTCAAAACGGGGCAAGTCCAAATCTATTGCCCCTAGTTTCCGGTTAATTGATGAGGACACCGACAACGACTTTTACCCAGCATATGTGCCTCTCAACCCTTGGGCTTCTCGCGCTGCACCCAGAAGCACCCCCCGGAAGGTGCTCCCCGACGTAGTCACTGTCTCCTAGTCTGATGAGGAGCACACACTGATCGGGTCACCAATTGGGGCTGCTTCCAGTTCAGAGGGACCTATGTCCGGGTCCGAGTCTACCCATGCCTCAGGCTCCTAGTCTGCCCACTCTTCACAATCAGAGTCTGCCCATGCTACAGGGTCCAATGCCAAATCATCCATAGGGTCTGGAGAGAATGACCAAGCAGCATCGTCTGACAAGACAACTAGCTCAGAGTCATATACCTCCACCACGGAATGATGACCCCACTCCTGTAGCCGGTGAGCTGAATAGGTGGTGTGTAGAAGGTCAATGGCAAATCTATCGGGATGCTAAGATGGTCAATGACAACAAAAGATGGCCCGACTAATTACAGAGGAGCGCAGAGTCCTCACGGGGAGCTTGCATACTGTTCCAGATATTCACCGGTTGTTCAACCTTCACAAGTGTGACTGGATGGCTCGAGGCCCAGGGACATATAGCGAGAAGATTGTACGGGAGTTCTATGATTCCTATGCTGCCACTCTCCGCGGTTCCATTTCCAAGCGGTCAAACCCACTAGCTCAGGCTCCGCTCACGTCCACCTTGGTTCGAGGGTGTCCGGTGGACATATCACCTGCCACCATTAGCCGTTTTCTCTATGGTCCTACCACGGGCCACTCTTGGTGTCCTAACACTTCAGAGTTTGATTACCGCTGGGACATCGTACGGAGTGGCGCTTTTCAGAGAAATGCTGAGCAGCGAGAGGTTGTTATACTATGGCTGCCCAGGTACATTGCTGCAGATGGCGAGCGTGCGGAATGGGTCGCTGCTCCACGGTTGGGCATCCGGAAGGCCAAGTTAAATTTTGTGGACAAGTTCTTCTGGCTGCTGGTGCGCAACAGAGTGTCGCCGACAAAAGCTGACAATCAAGTCACGTGGGACAGAGCAGTCATGGTTGCAGCATTAGTAGCAGGAGTGGAGATCGACTTTGCCCGCATGTTGCTAGTAGAGATTCACAAGAGGGCATTCAGGACCTCCACCACCTACTGTTTCCCCTGTCTAATTTTTCATTTGTGTAGGGACTCGGGAGTGCCGATCTGGCATTGTGACAAGTTAGTCCACCCTACAGGGGCATTGGACATCGGCCTTATTCAGAATGACGCAAATGTGGCAGCACCTCGCAGAGAGCCTCAGGTTGAGGTACCTCCTTTGGGCGCCGATCTTGCAGACACAGTGGGACAGGCACAGGGTGATGGCCTTAGCATCCCCGATCACACCGACACTGTCTCGGGCTCCTCATCTCAGGCAGCTAGTATGGCTCCTAGCTCTTCCCGGTCCACACCGCAGTTAGGAGCTACTGTGGTCCCTTTGGCCAGAGTACAGAAATTAAAAGCTCAGATGGCCACCCTGCTGCATCACATCCAGCCGTGGATGCAAAATTCCATCGCCGAGTCAGAGGCCAGAATGGAGCTCAGCATGGAGGGGATGATGGACCATAAGGTCCTGGCTGTTAATAAGCGGCTTGACGCCTTTGAGTTGCTAGTCCTCAAGTGATCAGCCCCGGCCACAGACTTATCTTCTTTGCAGGCTGACGTAGCCAGCCTCCGGACTGACGTTGATGCCATTCTTGCTGCACCTTCAGTTGAGACTCAGGCTGCTCCTACTGCACTGGCTGATGATCCAGTGCTAGATGCTCTGTTCAGTGGAATCGCTGAGGAGGGGCCTGCACCGACACATGCCAAGGGCAAGCGGCACCGCTCTTATTGCACAGAGGAAGAGAAAGCTTAGAAAAGACAGCGTCGGTAGGAGAAGGAGGCTAGGAGGGCTTCGATTACAGACGAAGAGTTGCACCAGCAGAGGGTGCGTGAGAGAGCTGTAGGGGCATCGAGCTCTGCCCCAGTTGCAGAGGTTCGGCCTATTTCGAGGGACGTTGTGAGCACCACTGATGGTGCGGTGAGATTGATAGAGAGCACTACTGAGAGTGCTATGATTGCAGATGTGGGCACTACTGAGGGTGGCACCACCACTATTCCAGCGGGCCTCGGGAAACCGGACCCCTCTGCTTGTTGATTATTCGCCGGCGCTTTGCGCCAAATGTTTGCTTCACCCAAATCCATTTTCTTTTACTGTTCACGTGTGCATTGTGTACAATTGCATCTATTTTTGTTGGGGGTGGGGTAAATGGATTGTAAGTGATAGGGTGAAGTCTGAATAACCCAACTCATGAATCCTCTCTTGGGGTTTTCTTGCCTGTGTTCTTTTCCCCCAAAAGACTGTTTAATTTTTGTTGAACCGGCATCTCTTAGGATTGTATGTGTAGAAGCATGATACAGAATGAAGCATGATGGCTTATGAAAAATGATACCCGTCAGATTCTGGGATGTATGCTAGAAGTAGGCTATGATTAGTTGTTTGTGTTGGCTCTGAGTATGACATAGTAACAATCCACTTGATGGTATGACTAGACCTGAAACTTGAACTGGGTAATCTGATAATCTGATAATGAAACTATGTGCCAAGAGTGGGTGAGAATCATTGACTGTTCAAACGGTTTTGTGCAAAACTAGAACTTGCCCGATAGGAAGTGATCATAGTCCTGCTAAGACAATTCAATCTAGAGGATAGGAAGTGATCATAGGCCATTGTTCTGAAAAATCCACAAATTGCCTAGAAGGATTCAACCAAATGAAATAACTGTCCCCTTTGATCCAACCTTGAGCCTAAAAATAAACCATTTCTTTCTAAAACCCCGAACTCACTTTCCTATAATCTACTATGTTGGCCCCGGTCCCTCCTTGGACATGTGCACTTTGACTTAGGCCAAAAGCCTAAGTTGAGGGTGACTAATGTAAAAAAAAACAAGTAACGGAAAATCCATAAGTTGAGGGTGGCTATGAAAGAGGAAACTGAAAAGAAAAAAAAAAAAGGGGAAAGGATGTGACTTGTTTAAAGCTAGAGGAACAATAAAATAAAAGGAAAATGAGCTACAAAGTCTAAAGTTACATCCGTGGTTGAAGAAAATTGAGGGAAAGAAGGTATAGCAATAATATGACAAAAATAGGGCAAAAAGAGGTTAAAAGACTAGTGTAATGACAAGGAGGGCAGAAAGTCACTAAGCAGTACCCAAATGTACCACACCTGACCCTGAGCCTATGTTACAAGCCAATAAAGTCCTATAGAGATCCTAGAGTCTAGTTTGGAGAGTCTAAGCAGTGAAAATAAGGGCAAGCTTATGGCAGTAAGCACTAACTGTATTTGAAATTACTTCTGAGCGTGAGTGTTGAATAAATCCTTGTACCATGAATGACATTAATTTTTTGCGAAAAGGGGATTTCGTTTGAAGTAAGGGCACTAGTTATATCGTCGGAAATTTGGTACCTGGGTGATAGTGAGAAGGTGTCTGTTGTGTGTCAGTTGGTTGGTCTGTGTCATGATGTGATCCACATGAATTGGTTTGTCGAGTCTAAGAGAACGAATGTGCACCCGAACAATAAGGAGGTAGAGAGCCATGTGATTGCTTGAGTTTAGAAATGCTTGCTTTTATACAAGTGTCATTTAGAGTTGTAGTGCGTCGCTTGAGGACAAACAATGAGTTTATGGTATTTCTAATACATTTCACTTACAAGTTGTGTGTTTCTAGGGCCTTTTTTATATTGGTTTTTATGTGTTTTTGTCATGTTTTGCAGGAAAGGTGTTCAGGCGCGGAAGTGTAGAGACAGCTGAAAGAAATGCAGAAACAGGGAATTCACGGAAATGATCTACGAACCGTAGGTCCATTCACGGTCCGTAGGTGATGACCGTAGATCAGCAGGGATGGTATTGAGTACAAATCAGGGAAATCTGACCAAGTGTGGAACCACGGTGCCCATTGACGGTCCGTAGATTGATCTACGGACCGTACTGTTGATCCGTAGAGTGATACTGCAAGGGTTGCATTACCTAATTTTTGAAGATTCTAAGTATGGAGCTACGGAGGGGATTGACGGACCGTAGGTCGATCTACGGTCCGTACTGCTGGTCCGTCGTTTGCTTCAGAGAAGCTGAAATATTTTCTAAGTCCGGATTGACGGAAGGGACTTACAGACCGTAGATCCATTGACGGTCCGTAAGTCAGTCTCGTGGATTGAAGACGCATACCTGAACAAAACTGTCCTTAATTTGTTTCCCTTTTTATTTAGAATTTGTTTTCTATAAATAGGGCATGTAAATCTCGTTTTTGGGGGTTAGACACTATTATTCTAGTTTTACCTTGTAACTTTGGAGATTAATTTGCAACCCTAGCAATTATTGATTTCCCAAGTTCATTTTGAAGATTTTGGCTCAAGTTAAATTTCTAGGTTTATTATTCTCTTTACGTAAGTTTATGATTTCTTCATCTACAATTATGAATTGTGTTCTTGCTAACATGAGTAACTAAATCCACAACTAGGGTTGTGGGAACCATCAGCGATTAGCAAAGTATGAATAGTAAATAAGCAATTCTTGAATAGTGTGTTGCATGTATTGATAATTCTTTCGTTTAGAAGTCGTTTTAACGGTGGCCAACGTTAGAACTCGCCTTGTTGCTACTTGCCGGACCAAGGAGGTAATCAACAAGAAAAGAATTATCAACATAGATTTAGTGTGATACTATCTAATAGGCTAGTGTCGATTGGTGCGAAGTAATAACTAAGCCAAACATCGATTATGATGTCTAATATGAGGTAAAGGTAAGGGTTAGTAAATTATACACACGTAGCCGGACCAAGGTGCGGGGTGAAATTCTCTAGATGCCGGACCAAGGATTTAGAGATACCTAACTTATCACTTTGCATGTAATACACTAGAAAAGGATTGTTGTTACTAGGATTATTGCGTTATGAGCTTGTGGGGAACACATACACCCTATTTATTTCTCTTATCTTGATAACAACCAAAGTTGATTTTGATTACTGATTACTTATTAAGTTCTTACTATTTTTTTAACACAAGCACAACCCCCCTTTTAATTACCTGTTTCTGGAAATAATTTGACTAATTGAATATAACTGTTGGTTAAAGTAAAGTCTAAACCATTTTCTTCGTGGGATCGATCCCAACCTACAAGTTGGGTTCTTTACTTGATAAGGATCGCTTATACTTCTGTGAGGAGGTGTAATTTGAGCGTATCAGTGTCCAAATTGTCAACCAGTGAAAGTTGAGCATAAAAAAATTTGAGGTTTGTCCCAAGACAAGAGTATTCGTACTTCGAAGTGTGAAGACTTGAATATGGACTTCATCGTTTGTTTACCACGCATCTAGCACCAGCATGACTCGATTTGAGTTATTCTAGATCGAATGACAAATTCATCTTATTTCATTCTCATATAGGTTTCCCATTCGACAGAGGACTATGATATGTTGTATTTGAGGGAAATGGTTAGGCTGTATGAAGTGCCCCTATCCATTAACTCCAATCATGGTACCCTATTCACTTTTCAATTTTGGAACTCATTTCAAAAGGGTCTTGGTACTCGTGTTAATCTTACTACGTCATGTCATACACAAACTGATAGGCAAGTGGAGCGTACTATCAAAACTTATGAGATATGTGTAGAGCATGTGTCATTTATTTCAAGGGTAATTGGGATGATCATTTGACTTTGATTGAATTGGCATATGATAATAGCTATCACTCAAGCATTGGAATGATTCCATTTGAGGCTCTTTATGGTAGGAGGTGTAGATCCCTAATATGTTGGTTTGAAGTGGATGAAGTCTGATTGATAGGTCATTAATTGGTACATGAGGCTATGGAGAAAGTTTTTCTTATTAGAAAAAGGTTGGAAACATCTCAAAGTCCACAAAAGTCATACACCTATGTAAGAAAAAGAGATTTGAGTTTAATGTACATGACTAGATTTACTTGAAAATTTCACCCATGAAGGGTGTAATGAGAATTGGGAAGAATATGAAGCTTAGTCCCCGCTATGTGGGCCCATATCAAAATTTGAGGCGTATTGGCGAAGTCGCTTATAAACTTGATTTGCCTAATGAATTGGCATCAGTGCGTCTGTTTTCTATGGCTCCTTGTTGAAGAAATTTGTTGGACATCTTACATCTATAGTTCCCTTAGATTGTTTGGGAGTTAAGGAAAATCTTTCATATGAGGAAGTTCCGGTTGAGATTTTAGATCGGAAAGTTAAGAGGTGGAGAAACAAAAAGATTGCTTCCGTAAAGGTTCTATGGAGGATCAATAAGTTGAGGGAGCTAATTGGGTGGCCGAGGGCAATGTGATTTCCCATTATCCTCACCTCTTTCCTTTCGTCCCTAGACTAGATTGAAGTATCTAGTTCCTCAACGTTTACTCTTTTGGTGTCATATGTCTTAGATATTCCTATGATTTCCTCAGGAATGAATGTTCATAAAACACATAAATTTTGAGAAAAAGAGTTAACCTGATTGATTTCTTCATGTGTATGTGCAATTTAGTATGAGTTCCATATAGACTTCATGAGATGATGTTTGAACAAGTGTTAGCTTAGAGTTGATTTTTCCTCCTCGGACATGTGCATTTATATAATTGCATTCATGTTGGGCTGTTAGGTTAAGTTCCTACCCTCCATATGATGTCTTTCATCTCATTTGAGGACGAATGTTCCCAAGGGTGAGATAATGTAACACCTCAGATTCAAAAAGATGGGAAAATTGAAGGTCTGCAGGATCTGGTGCCAGAAATAACAGAGCAACCGACTGTCTGTGGTTTGACACATGGTCCATAGATAGGCCTGTGGTTGGTAAATTCAATTTTTCCCAAAAATGTTGAATTCCAGTATTTTTCATACAGTTCACTAGGATGGTCTGTCGTCCAATGCACGAGTTGTAGGTAGGTCTCGTAGGTGAGTCATTGACTTAAAGAAATCTTAGAACCAAAAGTCGAGACCCACGGTGAAGGTGCATGTCCCGCATGTGGACCCACAGGTTCAATCGATCGGGGTCCAAGATTGGTGGTTTATGAACCCACCAAAGACCGACAAAGAAGGCCCGTGGTCTAACCAACGGACCATAGGTCTGGCCATTAGTGAGGTCGGCAATTATTTATAAAAATGGCTTTTCGGTCTTTTCCTAATTATTCTAACCCAATACTATGTCGGATAACCTCAAATTAGAGGCCCTATATAAATGTTTTTATCCCCAAAATCTTCTAATTGAATTTATTCTATCAAATTCCTAAAAGAATAACATGTTTATCCTCCCAAATATTTTTCTCTTTAAAAGCTTGAATAAGAAGACTATGGTTTAAAGTCAAGTCTCCAATTTCACAATTGATTATATGCTCTTGGCATTAATGTATGCTAGTATTCACCTATGGAGTCCTTTCCTTCATAGGCTTCCTAAATTCTCCTATTTTCAAAAGGTAGAATCTCCAAATGATGTTAGGGTTTTTACTCAATCTCATGGGTTCTTGTCAGGTGTGGTATTATGGATTTATTTATTTATTTTTATGCATGGGTTTAAGAAATTACATGTTTCTAAGTTGAATCCCCATTAACCCATGTGAAATCAATGTTTTCTAGAATTGTTCATCTGATGAACCTTTGGAATCATGAAAGTCGAGTTTATGAAGATATGCATGTTCTTATGAAATTAATAAAATGATTTAAAACTTTCTTTGATATCGAAGAATTAATGTTGTTGTTGTTGTGAAGGTATTTCTCGCATAAAGTATTCAAAATGTTGAAAGGTCTTCTAACCAATATTAAATTAAGACTTAAGGATCTATTCTAATGAAACTTAGTTTGGATTGGTTACTTGATGCGCCCTTCCATGGATAATGAGGCAAGCGGCGATTACCCATGACCTCCAATGATAAGACAAGCGGCGATGACCCATGTCTCATGAATGTTAAGAAAAGTTATGACTAATCAATATTCTGTGAGATTTATGCTTAGCATCGAGTGGACAAGTGGCGATTACCCATGTCTCATAAACTATGTGCCACCATATGTTGTCTAGATAGACATTAGCTAGTGGATCCACATAAGCTAGAAGTTCATGGTCTTACCTTGGCAAGTAGGACACCCCTTTTCGTTGTGGGTTAGAAACCAAAGTGCATGTTAGTAGCTTGCATGGTCTCAATGTTGTTTAAAGGTAAATCTCCCACAATAATGAACTAAGGTTACTTCTCGAAGTATCTCACGAATGGTTTAAGGATTTTAGCTTACATTGACCATGTTTCTATGAATTATGTTTTGTAACCCCTCTTTCTCTTGTTTTTAGCTTTGTCATGTATGTCAGGAAAAGGTCCTTTTAGCATGATTTTTTTAACTTTTATGCATTTCTATAATACCTTGTACATATTTGTACTAACGTATACTCATCCCTACATTCTTCTAAATATAGGCTTTGAAGTTCTAGATTCATATCTCCGTGGCTAGGGATCACTTAGTAGATATTGAAGATTGGTGAGTCCTCATGTTCCGAGGACCGATCCTTTATTCTAATATGTCTTTACTTTTCAGTATGTATGTGATCTACGGGCTACGTCCCGATCACTCCTTATGTACTAGATGGCGTTAACTGTAGCGACCCTTTCGAAACGATACTACCACTTAAACAAGAAATCTAATTAAATACTTGCGACATTTAAAAGAGATTAAGTATGGTCATATTGATTATAATTTAGTAGACAGACTAGGTTCATAAACAAAAAAAAGAAATACTTAAGGATGTGCATTCTGCCCATTTAAACATTTATTTGATGTCGAATTGATATTGCGCCGAATTTTAATTTATGGTTGAAAAACCCTTCCAAAATAATATAAGCCAATAACTCATGAGATTTTTATGCATATATTATCCTCACAATGCAAAAATGATATAAGAAGAATATTACCAATTTCCGAGTACCCAAATTAGGTGGTTCATGCTTCACACAACCATTCAAAACAAGTGGTAAATTTAATATATTACAAGACATGGGCTTACACACCCCAAAATAATAAAACATATAGCCATACTTATATTACAACCCATGGTGACATGATCAAATTAGCCCTCAACATTTCATGTAAATATACAACACATAGATCATGTATAAGTCCCAAGGTTTATAGAAAATATAGATGCCTATATGCAAATGTGAGTTTCCTTAAGGCTCTCAAAATCTCCATCTCCAATGGCCAACTTCATGCCTCCTCTCGATCTTTCCCTACGATAGAAACAACTATCGCTAAGCATATAACATAGTGGTATAAAAACTATAGGTTCGGAGCCCTCAGATTCACCAAGCTACCTTTCTCAAGTCATAAGCAGCATAATTGAAACATTACAAACAAATCAAGTAAACAATATATAAAGAGAAAGAAGCTCGATATTTAAAGATCCAAAAGTCAAGAACGGTCATAGCACCATTTTCCAAGAGATTAAATAACAAGGCTCTCCCAATAAAATCATCATGTTGTCACACCAAGCACAAGCATGTATCAAAAAGGGACGACGTCCTGTATCAAGAAGGATCAAAGCCTAATAATCAAGAGAACCAAGAACCATATTAAAAATGGCTTTCTAGTTCGTACTTAAAATGGACAACTTCCATTCTTAATACGGACTACAAATCAAGAGTCAAGATGGCAAATGATCTAAATCAAGAGGCATGCCAATAGTGAAAAAGTCATAGCCACAAGAAGGAAAAGGTCCCAACAAGAGTTCCAAGTGATCAAACAATCCGTACAAGTGGGCGAGTTACACAAGCGTCTTTAACGTCTTAAAGGAAACCAACACGACAATGCAAAGTGACAAGAGGTAGCCAAGGTACCAAGATCAACTTTCAAATATTCCAGCAGTTAAAAGAGTGCAAGTACAAGTTTATACACAAACCTCAGTTCTTTAGCGCAGAAACAGTCCTACACAACTTCAACAGTTCAAAGCATAGACTAACCAGCTTATCAAGGTCTTCAACTTGTACACGAGTATATACAATATTAAAAAATGAATTTAATAACTTATTTACTTTCTAGTAGCTCAATAATGATGACTTAACACAGGGTTATCATCACAAGTAGGCCTAGCCTGTACAAATACGACTATGCTCCTAAAACAGTAATTCTGGGCAACAAAGTACTACATGTCGCAACTTAGATTTGAAAAGGAAAACAACAAAACTGGGCTGTATATCCTTCATGAAAGATGTAGGTACATCTCTTAAGGTTGCAAACAATCAAGAATCACCGCAAAATAGATTTTGTACTAAACGATATCATCGATACACTAACAGTTGTTCATACAACATTCCTAAATCTGAAATCTGGACAGAACTTGTCCTATGTTGCGTCCCATATTTCGAATCCATAACAGCTAAATTACAGTTGTAAACAAACATAAGAGTTGTAGGTATATGAATTATCTTTCCAAATCAAAATTATTCACCGAAAAAGGAGTTCTAGAGGACGAGATATTCTAAAAGTAATCAACACTACTCAGCTCAAAAATAGATTTCGACTACTCACCAAAGAAAAGGGTGTATCTCGAATTCCAGCCAAAAGGACCAAGATTTTCTTGAAATTTTGTGAATAATATAGTTAGAGGAAGTTCTACAGGTTTCTTAGAGTTAAACGACACGAATTCTTATAGAGGAAGTCTGAAATTATATGTTATAAAAGTGATATTTATCACTTACTAGCTGTAGCGAAAAGTCAAAGGTTGGCTGCCCAAAAGAATCAATATGTATATAACTCACCTCCCTTTCAAGTTATAGATAATTTCAACTAGAATATTATGCAAATACCCCAATACAATCCCTTATATTACGATCACAATTTATGTTAACCAAGTTTGAAAATATCACTACATTTCATGTTCCCAAAATGAGAATAAAACATACTGAAGTAATTAAGCAATGGTGTATCGACAAGCGTCTCTTGGTTAGTAACTAGGGGTGTTACATTGACACTCCATTAGACTTCTACTACGGTTTATAAACTCTTATGTTGAAATTGTGTTTTAAACTCTCTAATTTTTTATTGTCTTGTATGATATATGCTAAGTGACTTGTGTAGGTCCACTCGGGGTCTTATACACCATGTTAAGCCTAGGTTATGCTTTGGGTCGTGACATGGTGGTACCATTCTCTCAATTATTCTTAATCGTATAAATCAACTTAGTTAAAGACCAAATTTCTTGATAAGGAATTATCTATGATATACCATTCCCTGTAGGATTTAACACTGACTCTTTGTTGAGTTTACCAGACTACTATCTCTAACTCTTTAAATTTGTTTTGGATGATGGCTTTAGTGTTATTAATTATTCATACCCATTAAGCATTTTCCCGAATGACTCTTGTGACACCTTTGGCATGTGGGAATCGAAGATCCAATTCCAATACCATTTCCTCTTTGAGGCATAGGGTTAGACACCCTTTCCTTGTTGAACTTAGGAGTCGGAGCAGCGGAGGAACCTTGTCTGGAAAGCCTTTGTCGGAACCAAAAATGACAATGTCTATCGGGCCTTGAATATGAAAGTTCACCATAAGCAGTATCTACCCTTTTTGCCTCCCTCAACGTTTCCTTGAGCTTTTTCTTTTTACTTTTTTGAGCATGCACCATTAGATGTGAAATTTCCATTTCATTGACGAGCATGGAGGTACAACATTCTTAAACAACCATTTCAGACACACCCAAAATAAATTTGCTCATCTTTGCCCTAGAGTCGGCAAACATAGTTGGAGCATACCTAGACAGTTCTGTGAACTTCAATGCATACTCCTTCACACTCATATTTCCTTGATGAAGGTTAATGAATTCAAGTACCTTTGCCTCCATCATGTCAATGGAAAAGAACCTATCAGGAAAATCACCCTTATACTTTTCCTAATAAAGAGGACCCGCATCAACCACCCTTTCTTCCTTGCATTGGTTGAACCAACCTTGAGCAACACCCTTACGTTGATAATCGGTCAATTCCTCCTTCTCCACTAGCATTACTCTCATGATCATCAAAAACTTTTACACCTCTTTGATGAACTATTGAGGATCTTCCTCAACCTTAGAACCAGAAACCTCTAGGTGACTCAATTTTACTGAAGTACCTCACACTTGATGTCGTCGTACCCATATTTGGGTTCACAAGGACCACAACCTTCACGTTGGCTTTAGCCAAAACTTGAATAGCAGCTCTAAACTACACATTAGTCACTTGTTCGGCCAAAGGGCCAGCCAAAACTTTGTAGAGTGACTGGAGGAGCTTTACTTTTAACAATCTCACTTGCATTCCTCCTAACATAAGCTCTTCGAGGGGCCATATCCTGAAAAACATTGGATAAGGATTAGGAGAGAAATATATAGAGTTACACTCTAACACACAACTTTAGAATGATGAAAGAAGTGGAATTTCCTAAACATCTAATAGCCTCTCATTCATATATATGGCGCGCTTCCCACTCATGAACAAGACTCTACTCAACATGGCTTATGAGACATCCTAGGACCTTTCTAAACCTTATTCTCTGAATACCATGTTTTTCATGAATTAAAGTATACCCTAGGCTAAACATGGTGTATAGAAACCCGAGAGGCCCTACACAAGCCACTTAGCATACATCATGAAAGATAATAGTATAAAGAGTTCAGAGAAACATTTCAATAGAGTTTGAACAAAAGTGGAAGTCAAACTTAAGCTTAAAAGTCATCTAATACACAATAAGGAAAGTGATTAGGATGTAACCCATACATCACATACAAAGTCAAAAATGAAAGACATATAACAATCAAAGAGTCTCGGTCTTCAGATCATGACAACTCACTGATCTTCAAAGCTTATGAAGAATCAACTAACCATGAGTATAGGAAGTAGAAGCGTCGGAACCTACATTTGTGAAACAATGTAGGAACAAATATGCATTAGTAATGAAATGTACTAAGCATGAGGCAATATGCATAGACATAGTCATGAAAGCATAATTAGCTTAAGATAAGTAGGTGTAATCATAATGAAACATTTAGAAGCTTTAAAGAACATATGACATGAAAATCATGAAAACTTGGTAAAATTCATTAACATAAAGGACATAAGAAAAGCTTTGAAGAAAACATAGTCATTTTATGGGATTTGAGCTTTAACCGATAATAAACCATGAAAGCTATATCACGGAATCTTGTATATCCCTCATACCAAAATAAAGGGAATCTACTTTCCAAGGTAGAATCTATACATATCATCATTTGTTAAAGTTGATCCACTACCTAGGTCATTTAAGACATCCTATGAAAGCATGTAGTTTGTGACTATAGGTTGCGACTAGAGCCTACCAAAGTTAAACCTCCACCTCAAGGCCCTCTTCTTGCTGAGACCAAATCCCAACGGAATAGATAAAAGTCAAATATCACTTTAACATAGGGAAAGGCAATAATCAATACCAATCCACGTTTTCAAGATCAAAACATAGAATTGCTCCTTGAACATAATTCAGCATGAATGAGAAAAACATTCACCGATGTGAATTCATTTGTGAGAGATACCTTCCACAATCATGATAATCATAGTAAGTGAGAAATCATTTCACAATAGAAATGATACATTCCTTTTAATGCATCCTCCAAATCATTTATATTCATTTCATAAAAACATGCATATCTTCATATTTTCATAACTCATAGATTGATGGGTTCATCACAGGGTCATCATTCAAAAACATAATTTAGGCACGGGTAAAGGCAACATCATTTAATATCATGCATTTACATCAATTAATGCATTAGAAGACTTAATCAACATCAATAAATCATTATTGAATGAAACACGTGAGATTGTATGGTCACTCATTGTACTAGACTAGCAAATCAGCAAACAACAACATAACGCAACAATATACTACAACTAAACAAATTTACAAACTAATTTCTCAAATAGAATTCTCAACCACCACTCCTAGCAGTGGCACATTTTTTTTATAATGCTCAAAGTACTCTTCAAAACTATTTAAAAGAGTAGGTGGTCGTTTTTAATAAAAATTATCCAACTAAGAGTCGGGGTCGAATCACAAAGAGAATGGTACATCATAGAAAATTCTATCAAGCAATACTGATAAAAAAAAATCATTCATTTGTTATAGTAAAAAAAATAAGTGGGTGGATGATTCCACCATTTTAATAAAAGGATTTGGTTATCAATATTCACAATTAAACAAGAATTTCAGAAATTTATGAAGTGGCAAGTAATCTAAGGGTGCGGCGATTGGAAATCAATGTTACATAGGGGTAATTGTGTTGCTTTATAGTGATCAACATTCATGGATAGCCAAGGTCATCTTCAATGACACTAATCTTCTTTCGATCTTATAGTATAATTTCATAGAATCTCCTTTGGTCTCATATATGTACTATACTAACTAACCCAATACCTTACTATATTATCTCTTTTGATGTAGAAATAGGGCAAATAGATCCGACCAATAACCTCTATTTTCAATCAAGTTACACACATCAAACCTAAATTTCAAGTACAGACTAATTACTCACTCTAACAAACCTCTTTCAAGCATCAATAAGAGATAGAAAGTAGGAATTTAGTCAGCAACCTTAACCTGTAAGTTAAGCCCATGCTAATTAGAACAAATCCATCTATGAACATCAGAAAAAGATAGAATAACACAATACCCACTACATTATATCAACACCCAACCCCGTAATTGCACCTCTAGATCTTGGGGTTTTAGCCACTCATCACAAAGAGTAAAGAAATTATACCTTTCATGAGAGAAACCATGGCTAACATGAAATTAAGATATTACAAGCAAACCCACTATGAATTCAACATCAATTTATCAATTTTTAGAACAAAGTTAAAAAAAAAACCCAAAAAATAGAAAGTATTCTTCACAAGTTAAAGTGTTTCTCTGTAACTATTCTTTTTCCCACTCCTCAAGCTCAGATCGTTCTCTCTTTTCTCTATCCTTTGGTCTATTTAAAATTCAGCCCAAAGTTTATTGCGTGACCAATTGGGGAACGTTAATCGGGCTCACTGATCACATTAGGTGGATCACCCACTACATTTCAGCTCACATTTCTTTTGCTCTAAGCTTCAGGTGTTTGAACCTTAGTTAGCAAGCTCATTCGAGTATGCCTTTCACATTCAACGTATCACCTATTAACACCTTTGTTTGGCTTTGAACCCTTCAATTTTTCTCTATGCACTATTGCCTTCGACAATGGTCATCACACTCGTCTTTCTTATTCAGTGTGTCACCTTTTCATTTTGAGTTTGCTGGCCTACCTCAATTAATGCAAGTGTTGTGTACTATCAATTTGGGCGAGGTCATACCCATTAGGTCATCTTCCATTCCTGTTTAGCGATCAACAAAGATGACTTTATACTTATTTTTTAATTTTTGTCCATTCATTCAAATAATCATCCTTGCCTTGTACTTTAGGCTTGATAGCTTCAAAATATCAATAAAATCAGATATAATTAGGCATTAAAAACACCTATTGTTGAGCAAGATAGGCCACAAATGAGATTAAATCTCCCATTCATAATTAACCATGCCGGGAAATAAGGAGGCCGACGGTTTGTGAACCCCTCAAACCCATGAATCTATATCATTCGCAGCTAGGTAGTCAATTATTACTCCATTTGTAGAGGATTGTCTCTTCTTGAGAATTTTTCATTCTCCAGTTGCCTTGGGATAATGATTGGGAAAACACGAGAGGCAGTGACTGAGCGTGAAGAGGCTGGACTAAGTTAAACCTGATATCCATCCATTTTCAAGCAACCACTATCTTTGACTACTCACTCACATGTGTAGAAGAGTGTGGAGTGGTTCGTACATGGACGGGATCCTCAGATGGCTCATTGATAGAAATTCCCTTGCTTATTTTTAAAGGGGAGGAGGAGGAGACTTTCTTGTTGGCTCAGAGTTAGATGATACTATTCTTTTTCCTTTAGTTATTTCTTTATCTTGTAAGGCATTACAATTAAAAATAAAGATCGTGTGAAGGTTTGCTGAAATCAAAATCAAAAGAAACACAATTAAAAATAGGTTTGAGGCTCACCGACTAGGAAGGCAATTTACCGAATAGGTTAGGCAAGCTCGGATGAGCTCGCCAAAGTTGACCGACTGATGAGTCCATAAATTGGACTCATTTAGGGCTCTATTTTAATAGAAATTGAGTCCTCAATTGTTTATTTTATCTCAATATCTGATGAAAACCCTTAAGTTTCAGGTATTTGAAGTTTTAAGAAAAGCATGGACACTTCGTCGCAAAAAGGAACAAAAAGGCTAAAAATAACAAAGAAATGAATAACTGACGATCGCCGAGTCCACTTAGCGATTCACCGAAAGGTCTTACTTTGCCTTTTGTTGCAGTGTGCTAAGCCCTGAAGGAAAGGATCAAGTCGGTGGAAAAAGGGAACAGTCGGCGCATCGCCGAGATGTTCCGTGAAGTATTACCATGTCGCCCAATGACCCAGAGCACGACAATGGTGAGGGCTGGTGCAGGACAGCGATGAATTACACCAAAGGGCGAATCGCCAACTTGATCGGCGATTCCGACTAACAATGTCGAATGATCAGCAGCATCAGAAATTTGTGAAAACTATAAATAGTAGTTAGAGTTGTAGTTTTATGTGTGGAACAATTATTATAACTTTCACTTAGAGTTAAACAATTATTATAATTTTCATATAGACTAGTACTTTTTAGTATTTTTGCTCTAAGCTTGAGAGGGTTTTGAAGACTTGAAGAAAAAGAGGGTTTCATCTCCAAGGATTTGGACTTGGGTCTCTTGGATTCTTCATTCTTGGCATGTAACAAGACTTAAATCTTCATACCCATTTGAATTCAAGCTCATTTAGGTATGAATTTCTATCTCTTGATGTGTGGCTAAACACTCCAATTCTTGGGGTGTGATTTAGCGAATATAGGTTAAGATAATTGTTGGGGCTTGCTTGCTGATAGTTTAATCGTAGTTTAATTGTGTTTTTGTTTAGTGGTTGTGGATGAATTTAATGAATTTGTAGTTGCAAATACAAGTTTATTTATGTGTGTTCGGCTTGCTCGAGAGAGAGGTCGTAAAACTAAGACCACTAGATTGATAACCAGTATGTGTGGGTCGACATGAGGTTCAGTTCGAGAGAGTGAGTGGGTTAAGGTGTAGGATGGTCTTCATGAGGCAAGTGGGTGTCCGAGAGGAATGAATTTGAAACGGGGTAAGTTACTCGAGAGAGAGCTTATTCCCCTTAAAGTCTAGCCTAGTGACAATTACTCTATGAATTTTCTATTGAAAGCATATACCCAATAATCTAGCTTAACCCATATTCCCGTCACATCCCTAGGATCCCCTTTCATTACTTAGAAACCCTTGTTATTTTGTTGTTTTTGCCTTACTTGTGACAAAACCACCCTATTGTTAATTGACACTCTTGTGCCCCCCCTTTAATTTACAATGTTTGTAATCGTTAATCTCTTTAGCTACGACTAGTTAGAACTAAATTTTAATTTTCTATTAATTCTCAAAACCACTCTCTTAGGACGATCCCAACCCTTGGTTGGGTTACTAAACTATTGTACGATCGTAGACACTTGCATCAGAAGTTGTGTCTTGATTACGCAAACATCACCGACCACAATTCAATTAAACTCAGAATGAAAGGTGGAGTAATCTCCAACTTGGTAATTCGCTAAATGTGTTTTGGCGGAATAATACAAGTCTACAAAAAGTGATAGTCATGACCCAGGGGTACACCCTAGATGTAACATGGTGTACTTGACCCCGAAGGGGTCTCATACATGCCCTTAGCATATCATAACATAAGATAATAGAAAAGTACAGAAATTTTAAACCTTTATCCATACAATCAAAGTCTTTATAAAGGAAAAGCGGAAGTCTTACTACACTTTGCCTCAAAGCACCTAATACAACTTTGAATATAATCTTGGGACACAACCCACAGTCTCAAACATAAAGAAAGTACATAAAGGAAACGGTGGTTTTATCCTCTATGCTATGAGGACTCACCAAGTCTTCAACTCCTTTCTCCATTGAAACCTATCCTCAAGAATGGAACTCAAATAACTGAACCCTACATTTGATTAGAATGTATGCAAGAGTATGCGTTAGTACAAAAGTACTAAATATGATAGCTATAATAACATCATAAGAGCATAATATCATAAGGGTTAGTCAACATAATACATAATCCATAAACATAAGTAATACTTCATGAAACATAAACTATAAGTATAAGAGACAATATCATAATCATAAGAAAACTCTCCAACATAAGCATCATATAAGACCCCATACTTGTGCAAGGCATGGATAAGACCCCATAATCCCATCCAAGCTAGGTATCCTTTTTGGTCATCCCAAACATAGTCCATATACATAGTCAAGTCTTAGACTTTCCTAAGTATCTTCAAGTCATACTTGTGCAATGTATTAGTAAGACCCAAATCCTACTCACACTAAGTACCACCATAGGCCATTGCACATACTTACCATATTTGATCTCACCCTTAACTTACTTCTCATAACCAAGGTAATCTCTTACCTTTAGTTAATCATATCATGGAAAGCAACTACAACAACAATCCATGAAAGCATACATCATATAAGAGCAACACATCTTAGGTAACCTTAAGTCATACTTGTGCAATGCATAGATGAGACCCCATAATCCCATCCATACTAAGTACTTCTTTAAGTCATCATACTGATGTTTCACAATGAGGGACTAGTCCCCCTTTTTAAAGAATTGGAACATTAGGAGGCACTTTATTAAGCATATCTTAGTTACTCATTAAGTTGAACCGTATGAGATACTACATTAAGTATATCTTAGTTCATCATTGTCTTGAACTCTAGGAGATGCTACCACATGCATAGTCTTAGTTCATTAAGTTTGAACCCTAGGAGACGTCTCTTCAAGCAAATCTTAGTTCATTAATTGTGTTGGACTCTAGGAGATGCTTTCTTAAGCATAATCTTAGTCCATTAGGTTTGACCTCTAGGATATGCTTCTTCAAGCATATTCTTAGTTCATTACTAATCTTGTTGTAGTAGGGATATAGCCTTAACCGACATGAGAACATGCGAGCTATCACATGATCCCTCCCGATGTTACCCACACCGTCAAGGGTTGGTCCACTTGCCTAAGGTAGAACTGGTTAGTTTGCTTAGTAGAATCTACTAGCTAACTTTTCTATGGGGCACGTAGTTATGGGATACATATATTGCTACTAGAAACCCAAAACTCCACTAGGTGAAGGCTTCCATCTCATGAGACATACTTTGGGAAATCCAGACTCTACTAGGTGAGAGTTCCCATTTTTGAAGCCAAAACTCAACTAGGTGGAACCTCCATCTCATTTCAATATCCATTCGGTGCTAGGCCTAATCACACAAGATAATTATTAAACCTCTACTTTGACTCAAGTTTCATAGAAAGATATCCTTGACAATCAATCCAAGTTAATTCATTAAGATACCTCTTTAGACCATGCATGAGCAACTATCACCACTTTACACTTCACTCTCAAAGTGTACACATAGCATTTACCTAGATTCTACAAGAACATGCATACAGTCATAATATAGATCATATTAACTTTACTTTCAAAACTCTAGAAGTTAAGATTTATGACTAAAAGCCTTAATCTCAAAGTTTTACCACTTTCAATATTCACGCAAATCTAGATCAGAAGACATTCTAGTCATAGGTTTCATCTTTAAGGAATTCAAACCATACCTCATTATAAAGATTCAATCCCAAGCATTACTAGTCATGATCCATCATCTATACTTTAATCTAATTCAATTCATGTTTACATGCTTCTATTTTTGATCAATTACTACTCATAACATCAATTCTAGAAGATCATCACTGAGTCTTCAATTTCACCATACATGGCATAGACCCACATGATATCAGTTTCATCAATTAGAGTAGAATTAACCATGGAAAACATGTAATATCATCATAATAACATAATTCAATACTAAATCAACCATACAAAAGTACGATCCACTCAATTGGAATCATACTCAACACTACCCACAATATAGGAAAAAACCCTAGCTAGAATTAGGGTTCATCTTCAAAATTGGGGGAAATTTAGGGGGCTCCATAGATGGAAGAATCCAAGGATGAATAAGCTATCATACCTTGATTATAAATCCCTCACAATTATTTCAACAATGGAAGAATTTGACCTATATTGCTTTTCTTCTTCTTGTTCTTCACTTTCTAGACAGAGGATTTTTTTAGGGATTTTGGGTTTGATTTGGGGATTTAGAAATAATGTCTTGGATCAATGTATATAGGAATCTATAACGTTTATATAGGTGGTCTACTTATTAATAAAATGACACCACTTAACCCCCAACTAATTATGGATTGACCCCTAAGTTCCCAACTTAAAACAACTTGACCTCCAACTGCCTCACCCATGAGACCCCGACAGGTGGGTTTCCGGACCGTACTGGTCCTTCGTGGGTGGTGGCCTGCAACTTTACTATATGGGGACTTGACCCACGACCCATTCCCATGGGGCGTGGGTCCACCTACGAGGCGTGAGTCCCATCCGTAGGTGGCTCCTTTTTGGGCAACTTTTAGAGACTGTTTTGGGTCCCCATCAAAGACCCTTGGTTGGTCCTTGGGGGGTCGTACCTTGACGCCCTAGCCATAAAACCTTTATTCTAAATACGGAGAGTCAATTCTAAAACTCTAACCCTCATGTTAAGCTCTAGAACTCTTATGTTAGGCTCTAGTTAAGTCTACAAATTTCTAAAAGGAAACGACTCTAGACTAGCAACCCATCATTCATGCAACTCATCTAAATGCACATGCACAAAGTAGGAGAACTTTAATTCCAAACAAAACATACTCAATGCAACACAAGGGAATAGGAACTACATCTAACAACTCAAAATGCATGAAATTCATCATTTCTCATATTATAGGAGGAACTACCTTCTCCTAACTAAAACATGCTCAATCATACACTCATGGAGCCTAAATGCTATTTAGTCTAAAAAGCATTTATTCAGGAGGAATCTCTTAACTCCAAACTAAAGCATGCTCATATATTATTCTCATGAAGTCAAATAGGAAACTCATACTCAATGCACTACAACATGAGTAACTAAATAATTTAAACTTATTCTATCTTAGATCACAGGCCTTCATGAACATGCATAATATAAAAAATCATGGCAACACATAAACACGCAATAACCTTGCTACCTAGGCACACCATCTCCCCCTTGGGAGTAAGCCTGTACAAACTCTTCTAAACATCTTTTATCCCATAAAAGAAACAATGAAGATCATTCATACTAAAGACAACATCAAAGTTTATCATAAAAAATTTATCAAGTCATAAAATATAAGCAACATCGGAATCTAGATAAAGCATGAAGCACATACCAGTAGCAACATAAGGAGGTCAGTGTTGTTCACCTCTAGTTTGAAGAACCTAGAACCTATTTTTGCTTGGGAGCATTGGAATCCGGACCACTAAGAGAATAATGCTTGGCCTATATCCCTTTAGCCCTAAGTATTGGAAAATCCCTCATCTTGTGACCCTTATTACCACAACCATAACAACCATCCTTGCCGACTAGACACCTACCATAATGCTTCCTTCCACGCTTAGTGCAAGTAGGCATAAGCAACACATATTCACTATTACTCCCTCTTTAAGGCTTAGGGTTAGACACCATCTCTTGGTTGGAAAGCTTTTGTTGCATCCTAGGTTGACCATCTCCATTGGATCTATCATTGGAGAAATTCCCATCACTGGTTCTAGCTCTTTTCACCTCCTTATTATTGTCTTGGAGTTTGTCATCCTCCATTTGTTGGGCATACAACATAAGACGTGAGATATCCTTATTATCATGAAGCATTGCCGAACATCATTCTTTTCTCACCAATCTAGACACACCCAGTAAATACCTACTTATCATATCCCTTGAATCCGCCACCAAAGCCACAACATACTTGGACAATTGAGTACACTATAGGGAATATTCTTGAACACCCATACCTCCTTGACGAAGGTTGATGAACTCTTCCACCTTAGCTTCCCTCAACTCTTGGGGAAAGAACCTATCAAGGAACGTTGATTTGAACACTTCCAACTCTATTGGACCCTCTCCTACCGGCCTATTGTTCTTCCATTGAGTATACCATACTTTAGAAACATTCTTCAATTGATAAGTGGTTAGCTCCTCTTTCTCTACCGAAGTCACCCCCATGGCATCAAGTATTTTATAAACCTCTTCCACAAATTCTTGAGGATCCTCTCCAACTTTGGAACCAAGAAACTTGGGAGGGTTCATCCTTGACAAATCCCTCAATCTAGAAGCCGCGGAATTCACATTAGGATTCACCAGAGCTACGACCTCTCTATTGGCTTGGGACGTCATGACTTGGGCTTTTTTTGTCACGGCTTGAGCTTGAGTTGTTATGGCTTGGACCAACATATGGATAGTAGACTTAAACTCCATCCGAGCAACATTCTCCCCTATAGGGTCAATTGGAGCTTGAGGAGGAGCTTGGGGTGGAAATTGGAGAGGAACATCTTGATCAACATTGGCTTCCTCATCTCTCCAGGAATTTGCCCTAGTATTAGCCATATCCAGAAAATCAACATGCACGAATTAGAAGAAGAACCTACTAGACCCAAACTCTATAGCACGTCTTAGAGAATTAAGAAGTGAAGTTTCCTAATCATCTAATAGCCTCCTATTCATAAATGTGGTGCACTTCACACTTATGAACAAGACTCTACTAGATGTGGTTTGAGACAATCCTAGAACCATTTTAAACCTTGTGCTCTGATTACCAAGTTTTTCACGACCCAGGGGTACACCCTAGATGTAATATGGCGTACTTGACCCCGAAGGGGTCTCATACAAGCCCTTAGCATATTATAACATATGATAATAGAAAAGTACACAAATTTTAAGACTTTATCCATACAATCGAAGTCTCTATAAAAGCAAAGCGGAAGTGTTACTACACTTTGTCTCAAACCATCTAATACATCTTTGAATAAACTATTGGGACACAGCCAATGCAATTGTCTCAAACATAAAGAAAAAACATAAAGGAAATGGTGGTTTTATCCTCAATGCTATGAGGACTCACCAAGTCTTCAACTCCTTGCTCCTTAGAAACCTATCCTCAAGAATGGATTCAAATCACCAAACCCTACATTTGATTAGAATATAGGCAAGAGTATCTGTTATTATAAAAGTACAAAATATGATAGCTAACATAACATCATAAGAGCATATTATCATAAGGGTTAGTCACATATAACATAATTCATAAGCATAAGAAATACTTCATGAAATATAAACTATAAGCATAAGAGAAAATATCATAATCATAACCAAAATCTCCAACATAAGCATGATATAAGCATTTTCCTACCCTTAGTCCTGCATATCATAAGAGAACCCTTTCAATTAACCTCAAAGAATAGTTGTGCAAGGCATTGATAAGACCCCATAATCCCATCCAAGCTAAGTATCCCTTTTAGTTATCCAAAACATAGTCCATATACATAGTCAAGTCTTAGACTTTCGTAAGTATCTACAAGTCATACTTGTGCAATGTATTAGTAAGAACCCATAATCCTACTCACACTAAGTAACACCATAGGCCATCGTACATACTTACCATATTTGATTTCACCCTTAACTTACTTCTCATAACCAGGGGAATCTCTTACCTTTAGTTAATCATATCATGGAAAGCAACTACAACAACAATCCATGAAAGAATACATCATATAAGAGCAACACATCTTAGGTAACCTTAAGTCATACTTGTGCAATGCATAGATGAGACCCCATAATCCCATCCATACTAAGTATTTCTTTAGGTTATCATACTGATGCTTCACAATGAGGGACTAGTCCCCCTTTTTAAAGGATTGGAACACTAGGAGGCACTTTATTAAGCATATCTTTGTTACTCATTAAGTTGAACCTTATGAGATACTACATTAAGTACATCTTAGTTCATCATTGTTTTGAACTCTAGGAGATGCTTCCACAAGCATAGTCTTAGTTCATTAAGTTTGAACCCTAGGAGATGCTTCTTCAAGCACATCTTACTTCATTTATTCTGTTGGACTCTAGGAGATGCTTCCTTAAGCATAATCTTATGCCATTAGGTTTGAACTCTAGGAGATGGTTTTTCAAGCATAATCTTAGTTCATTACTAATCATGTTGTAGTTCGGATATAGCCTTCACCGACATAAGAATAGGTGAGCTATCACATAATCCCTCCCGATGTTACCCACACCGTCAAGGGTTAGTCCACTTGCCTAAGGTAAAACCGGTTAGTTTTCTTAGTCGTATCCACAAGCTAAATTTCCTACGAGGCATATAGTTATGGGATATGGAAATTGCTACTACAAACCCAAAACTCCACTAGGTGAAGGCTTCCATCTCATGAGATATACTTTGGGAAATCCGCACTCTGCTAGGTGAAAGTTCCCATTTTGGAAGCCCAAACTCAACAAGGTGGGAACCTCCATCTCTTTTCAATATCCACTCGATGCTAGGCCTAAATCCCACAAGATAATTATTAAGCCTCTACTTTGATTCAAGTTTCATAGAATGATGTCCTTGACAATTAATCCAAGTTAATTCATTAAGATACCTCTTTAGACGATGCGTGAGCAACTATCACCATCCATGACCTAGGTATGAAGGCTCTTTAGCCTTACGTTCCATTAGGTGAGAAAAGCCTTTCAACCCTAGAACCTATACTATGTGAGAACTTATTTCATGTTAACTTCATTATGTGTTCATCAGAATAACCTTTCAATCAACCCACAACAACAACCTAATCATTTACACTTCACTCTTAAAGTGTACTCATAGCATTTACATAGATTCTACAAGAACATGCTTACATTCATAATATAGATCATATTAATTTTATTTTCAAAACCCTAGAAGTCAAAATTTATGCTACAAGCCTTACTCTCAAAGTTTTACCACTTTCAATCATCATACAAATCTAGATCATAAGACATTCTAGTCAGAAGTTTCATCTTTAAGCAATTCTAACTATACCTCATTATAAAGATTCAATCCCAAGAATTACTAGTCCTGATCTATCATCTATACTTTAATCTAATTCAATTCATGTTTACATGCTTCTATTCTTGATCAATTACTACTCATAACATCGATTCTAGAAGATCATCACTAAGTCTTCAATTTCACCTTTCATGGCATAGACCCACATGATATCAATTTCATCAATTAGACTAGGGTTGACCACACAAAACATGTAACATCATCATAATAACATAATTGAATACTAAATCAATCATAAACAAGTATTATCCACTCAATTGGAATCATACTCAACACTACCCACAATATAGGAAGAAACCCTAGCTACAATTAGGGTTCATCTTCACAATTGGGGGAAATCTAGGGGGTTCCATGGATAGAAGAATCCAAGGATGAGTAAGCTATCAGACCTTGATTATAAGGCCCCCAAAATTCTTGCAACATTCGAAGAATTTGACCTATATAGCTTCTTTTCTTCTTCTTTACTTTCTAGAGAGAGGATTTCTTGAAGGGATTTGGGTATCATTTGGGGAATTAGAAATAATTTCTAGGATCAATGTATTTAGGGGTATATTTGGTTTATATAGGATGTCTAATTACTAATAAAACGACACCACTTAACTGCCAACTAATTTTGTATTGACCCCTAAGTCCCCAACGTAAAACAACTTGACCTCCAAACATCCTCACCCACGAGACCCCAACCCACGGACCGTGGCTGGGTCTACTGACCATACTGGTCCTTCGTGGGTGGTGGCCTGAAACTCTACAAAATGGGGCCTTGACCCACAACCCCTTTACACGGGACGTGAGTCCCATCCGTAGGTAGCCCCTTTTTCGCAGCTTTTAGGGACTGTTTTGTGTTGAACTCAAGGACCCTTGGTTTGTCCTTAGGGGGTCGTACCTTGACTCCCTAGCCCTAAAACCTTTATTCTAAATAAGAAGAGTCAATTCTACAAATCTAACCTCCATATAAAGTTGTAGACCCCTTACGTTAGGCTCTAGTTAAGTCTACAAATTTCTAGAATGTTATAAGTATGCACAGAGGGCAATGTCCACACCCACTTGGATATATGCCGAGTGGGTTTCGACGAGCTAAGCTAAGCCCACAGGATGGGACAGTACCCCTGTTACATATTCAAGCATAGAAGGTGCTATGAGACTTAGTCGCTGATTACACCGAATAACCATGGCGAAATAAAATAATCCCGCCAAATAGGTAATTTTTATTCGAGTTCCTATTTTCACAACTTTAGCACTATTACGAGACAATACTAATTCAAAATTAGTTTTACAGTCTACCGACGTGCTTTTCTACCCATCGGTAGTCAAACTTCCCAAAATCCACAAAGTAGTGCCCAAATTGATGATTTTCCCATAAGAAAGTCCTCACGCTATCTATCATTCAGTTAATTAAAGTCTTCGGGGTAACAATAGCTAATCAGACTTTACCTACAAACAATTAAACCAAGACTAGTACAAACAAGGATTCAATTTTAAGTTGAAAGATTCACAATAAGTTTTAGCCATTTTAGGCACAAAAGCAACAATCATAACTTAGGGGCAATGTTCAATACAATGCATTAAGCACTACCCATACAAATTATAAATCAATATAGCACCAATAACACTAATTCCATATAAAAAGAATCAATTCCTAGCGCAATATCAACATAGAACTAGAAAAGTAATGTCAAAGATTGTAGCAAAATACAGAATCCAGGAAGGAGGGTATTGTATTAAGAATCTCATAGTCCAACGCACTCCACAAAAGTGAAATCACACAAAAGAGGGACACAATCACCAAAACAAAGGTATGGGGAGGTTTAGGGATTAAAGGACTCAAAAACATGAAAGGTTTTCGTTTAGAACATGAAAAGACTCTTTTCCTATTTAACTCAGACCCACTTGGTGGACTGCAAATAACGTTACCTAGCGCATTCAGTGAACTTCCAAAGAAGCTTAAGCTTGTCGATGAGGCCAGAACAAATACAAAACGTTAAATTAAACTTGGCAAGCTCGATAGAGTCCTCTTAGTTTATTTCGGTAGATCATCGACTTCTTCCCTGTACAATGAAGTTGACCGTAGCATTGCCTTAATTTTTCAACACATAAGGCAAACTTGAAGAAGTTTGCAAAATGAATCCAGTTGTTCGCCGACATGGGTTTGGCATCACCTAAGTTACCTTTCTCACCTTTTGACTTCTTTTCAACCTACACTCACAACACATATTTTCAAAGAGAAAAAATAAACATGGGTTGCCCCCTAGAAGAGCCTTATTTAATGTCATGGCATGGCATAAATTTACTCAACGGCCATCATTTTCAGATTTTGGACGATATCACTAGGCAACGTTCCATTTTATCTTGGATTGAGATAAGTGAAGAGTTGACACAACTGGGTTTCAAGGTGCTTAATTGACACCGAATGAGAGGTCACTGTTTCAGTCAATATGGAGAAGTCATCTTTTAAATCCTTCAATACATTATTGGACCATTCAAAATATTTTAAGGTGTTTGTTAACATTTCTTCCGTCTGGTTTCCTTGTGGCCCAACTGGTTCTCTTGGTTTTTGTAGATAATGAGGTGGGACATACCTATGTTTTTTAAGTTCCCTATCTCTACAATTCTGACCTCCATCTCTCGAATCTATCCAATCATTATCTCTCTCATTTTTCCAGCTTTGGTTCCCACCCTATCTTGGGTAGTTAGGATGAGAACCCCAATGGATTTCCCAAATATTTAACTTATTTATTGTATAATGCCTCAAACTTCAATTCCTCCTGGCACTGTCCACTGCTTGTTCCAACTGCATTAACCATTTTTCATCCACCTCCTATGACATGTTTAGTTAGTAATTGGAGGTGGATAATCATTTTGGTCATGTTTTCACCGCACTCGTGATCCTTCTCCATTGTTTCCTTGCTTGTTCCCCATTGTGCAGAAGATACTTGATCCGCTCTAGTATTCCATCCTCGGTAAACTTTTGTCATATCACCTAGCAATATTATTGCTCCATTAAAGGGTTATCGCATTATCCCACCTTGAATCAGTTGACCTGCCAAGCCCTTATTGACTAAATCAAAACTAGAACAAATTTTATGAAACACTATGTGGGACATTGTAGAAGAAATTTCTCGAACAATAACAATGTCTTATGAAGAGGTTCACCTCCAATTCTTTTGAATTTTTTTATTCTCTCCCCAACTTTACAATTTTCGAGGGAGGAAAGAATCTCTCTAACAATGCTTCAGTCGATTCCTCCAAAGAAATGATATAATAATTTGGAAATTCCGCCAACCATCTTGTGGCTTCCCCTATCAAAGAGAATGGGAATAACCTCAACCATATGGAATCTTGTGAGATGTTCTTGAACACGTGCGGCATAATAAAACACAATCAAATTTCTAAAACAAATCCAAACAGTAAGTGTTTGTCGTCAATCAAAGATATCTAACTAAGAGTCGGGATCGAATTCCATAAAGAGTGTATAGTGCAAGGAATTTATCATGAAATTTGGAATGTAAATCAATTCATTTGCAACAATAATAACAATGGGTGGATGATTCCCCCAAATTTATGAAATAGATTTCTTGTATCAAGAGTCATTATTAAACTAAGATTTCAAAAATTTGAATAAATAACAAGTAATCTAGGGGTGAGGGGATTTGAAATCAATGTCACATAGGAGTTATTAAGTTGCTCAATAGCGCTAAATATTCATGGATAGGCTGGGTCATCTTCAATTATACTAATTTTATTTCACTCTCATAGCATCAATTCATAGAATCTCCTTTCGTTCTCATGTGTGTGCATGACTAAATAACCGAGTACCTTACACTATCCTTTCTTTTGAGCAGAAATAGGGTAAGTAGATCCGACCCACAATCTCCTTTTGAAGCAAACTACAAACATCAAATAGAAATTGCAATTATAAAACAATTATCCACTTCAATCAATATCATTTCGAGCATCAATCGTAGATCAAAAAAATGATTAAGTTTTCAACCTTAACCCATAATTAACCTCATGCTAATTAGCTCAAATCAAAAGATGAACAATAATGACATACATCACACATAATACCCTCTACATTAAATCAACACCCATCTTCATCATTGCACCCTTAGACTTTGGGGTTTTTGCCACCCATCATTAAATGTAAGGAAATTGTACCTTTCATGAAAGCAACCATGGGTGATATGAAATTAAGCAATTATAAGCAACACCCACTTTGATTTCAATTTCAAATTATCAATTTAAACAGAAAAGTTGAGACCCCAAAACTAAAGATCTTATGCACAAGGTAAAATATTGCTTTCTCTAGAAAAAAAAACTCTAGGCTAAAGACTAACTAAAAATTCCCTTCCAAAATCTCCTCTCAAAAGCTCTCTTTTTCTCTCTCCTCTGGGCTATTTATAGTTTCCCAAAAGTTGGCTAAATATTGACTGCATGACAATTTCGGCAAAGTTAGTCAGGCTCACCAACCAAATTTAGTGGATCGTTGTTTGCTTATTAGCTCGTATTTCTCTAACTTTAGGCTCCAGCAGTTGAACCTCACTCGAAGAGCTCGTTTGAGTCTAACTTTCTCATTTGGTGAATCACCAAGTACAACCTTTGTTCGCCCTTTAAATTTTCACTTTTCCTCCAAGTCTTGTCACCTTCGGCGATGGTCAACATGTTCTCCCTTTGAGTTTGACGCATCACCTTTCCTCATTATGTTCTCCCTCCTACCTCAATTAATTCAAATGTTGAGTACTAACACTTTGGGTGAGGTCATGCCAATGTGGGATTCGACTTTCTTAGACAATCAAAAATTTAGAGTTTACACTTATTTCCATGTTTTTGGACTTTCTTTCAAATATTCATCCTTGTCTTGTCCCTAAGCCTTAATAGCTGGAAATCATCAAAATATCATTAGAATAGGACATAATTAGGAATTGAGGACACTAATTGTTGAACTAATTTTCCTCAAATGAGTGTAAATCTACCACTCATCAACACCCTCAACTTAAAATTTTGTTTGTCCCCCAGTAAATTAAGAACACAATTAGTTCAACTAGGGTATTTGCAACAATTCTCAATGAGAGATAGCATGGAAGCGCCATTACCAGACTACTCTCAATAACATGTGGCACTCAATCATGATAAAAAAAACATCAATTAGTGACTAGGTGGTTTCAAACCAAGTTCAAGCTCACTATAGCTTCTTTTCAAATGCAAAACAATGTTTCTACAAATGCATTCAAGTTGCGTCACATCAAAAACTATCTCATGCTCTCACAAAGAAAATCAACAAAGAAGTTAGGAACCAATAGAACTCCCACTCTCTCAAAAGATAAAGACATGCAAGCTTCATCCCATAGGTTTGCACATATCTTCCAATCATCACACAACCAAGTTCATGCAAGGTCTCAAGGGTCTTTTAGGATTGTAATGGGGGTAAGGGTTAAGGTATGGTAAATTTCGCTCAGTGACTTCACCTTTTCAAACCATTGTTCCAATCAGAGGAAAGGATAAAAAATGTCCTTTATGTTTGAATTAAGAATCAAACAAATCCTTGTGTTTTTACAAGGAGGACTAATATTCCTACATGTATAAAAAATTTGTACACTTTTGATAATCTTGAAAACAACCGTCTAAAGTTCAACAGAGCCTCTCTTTTACACGTGAGAAACTTCCCCCCCAGAACTCACTTTTCCTTGTCTCTTCGTTTTCCATGTCAAACTAGACTTCTATTCCTTTTGTTCTGAAAAACATTAAAATCCTGATCCATTTTTCAAAGTAACTATGGCGTTAAAGCACAACAATGGCAGAGAATCAACTCCTACTTATGGTTAGAATTTTTTTCATCTCTAGATCAATTTTATTGCTTTCGAGAATTGTGTATTCTACATTTGAAACAAAAACATAGTGGGAATATTATTGCACCATTGCTCTAGTAAGGTTGCTCTTCATGATTGGAATTAAAGTAAATGTTTTTTTAACATGACTTTCTAGTCACAAATTTTTCACGAGATGCTGTATAAATTAAAGAAACGGATTGACCAGACGTTCAACAGAAACTATATACCATTAAAAAGTGTGGTGACTGGTTAAATTCTTTCGATCAATAACAAATGTCTCAATAAAATGTTTTTTTAGAATACACTTTAACCCCCTTATTGGTCCTGAATCTAGAGATTATGATATTGAATGGTTATATTCAAAAGGTAAACCAAAAAATGTTAAGTAGTAAGAAACTCTTGATAATCTTACTATTCACAAGAAATATTAGGATCAATGGTGAAACAAACAAAAGCACTACAGAAATCAGCCAGAGTGACAATGGTAAAAACATTTGGGTTGTAAGAAGTGATAAGATCCTCCTACATCTACAAATGAATTGTCGCCTCTCAATGCTGGTGGAGGCGTGGAGTTAGGTATGTTTCTTAAGTTCATTATAGAAACATAAGATGGTGCACTTGGAGTGGAATCTGATGTGCCATAGTTCACAACGCTATGATGCATTGTTTAGTAGCTCTAGCTTTGTGAATTATTAAGGCGACCCCAAAAATCATCGTTATTCTATTGGAGGAATTTCATGTTTAGGAGAATAACTTTACTTGAACAAATTTATCAATTATTTTTTTAAAAGTAAAAAACGAATTCCCAAAATCTCTTATTTGATGTAGTATTTTCTTTTTATATAATTATGAGCATTGAATTTATTTATTTTGGATGCAAAAATATTGCATTTGATTATTAGGCTGAAGCATTTTCCATTCATTAATTTGTTTTATACTTTTGTTACAGACAACACCTTATTTAATATATACTTGTTGTTTATTTCAGATCCAGTACTAGAAGATTCATTTGTTAGTATGAAAATATATCATGGGGTTTCATGAGACGTATTGCAGACAAACATTATGTAAATGGCTGCATAGACTATAGTGATTACATTAATATAAAGAATATTCAGTTGTTTAAAATAATGGCAAAGATTTGTGGATATGCATCTGATTCAATAACCTTTTGGTGTATTTTTGGAAAATATGGTAAAAGATGGAGATAGGCCAAGTTCAACATTGGAGCTAACCGAGCCAATAGAGTTCTCATCCAAGCTCGTTTAACAAGAATGTCAACTAATGTTAAACTTAGGCTTTAACTTGAAAGTTAAAACACCTAATCACACAGACTCACACTAAAAGCCTCAAGAGTTATGCTGACTATGCTACTAGCTAAGAATTACCTTTCCAAAGCATATGGAATTGTTAGAATTGGATTCTGAGGTCATCTTCTTGAACATTTGGTCAAAAATTCCTGTGCAAGGTTTAAAAGCTCTGAAATGTGAAAACTTCCATAAAAACTAAAAGAACGACTAGCTGACCAAACTGTACGACCGTTTAAGTCAAAAATTGAGTTAGGGTTGCCAGAAGAAAGCTCTAAATAATGAACAGGAGGCATGAATAAAGAAATAACCAGAAGGTCATTACACAAACTACACCTATGAGAGGTTCCATGAAAAAGCTATCTAAGAATAATTTTTTTATTCCTAGCCAACATGTTTTTGCTTTGAGAGCGCTTTTCGCATCAGGGGAGTGGCGGAAAAGGTAAGTATTATCTACAACAAATTCTAAGAGACTGTTTGGAGCCTACTAATATAGACTCCCCCCACTACTTGCTCAATCTTGGGGAGAGAGTTAGAAGCCATACTTCTGACTATCCTTTAGGATCCCCCACCCCACCCTCCCCATCCAAGGTTGGAAGTCCCCTTGGATACCTAGACGGTGAATGAGGTTCTCAAATTATTAGATGTCTCCAATGATGCATAAGAGTTCAAGTTCAAAGGAATGGACATAAAGTGGCTACGGGACACGTTTGTTGAGGAGGAAATCAAGGGTGAGGTCTACTAAACCACTACTACGGCATTAGTAGTTCTTACTTTTCCATAGATGCTCAGAGGTGGATGGCAACGATTGGCCGAGGGATTCATCCATTAGGAAATCTTATCAACTTCTTGGGCTGCTATGGTCGACTACGCTATTCAGGGAATCCAGCTAAATGTGGGTCAAAAATAGTGGTCAAGTGGAAGGACTTCTACATGGACAAAAAAAATGGCCTATTTTTTCCTAGGTTGGTGTCCACACTTTGTAGACGGGTAAGGGTACCTGAGGATTAGACTGATAGGGTAGCAGAGATGGACATCCAATTCAAGCCCTATTGATGAGGAAGTGACCCTTTAGATAGAGAAAGAAAAGGAAGGTAGGAAAATCGAGATAACTAGGACACTGCAAGTTCAGGCGAAGAGGGTTTCGATGATTATGAGGATGATATCCTTCCTTCTAATACATAGGACCTACTCTGCAACAGCCTCTTGGAGGATAAAATGGACACCTTCTAGAGATCCATGAGAGCTTCCCCTGCTAGAGCCACGGCTCCACCACCTACTTAGGAGGAATATGAAGCACTTTGTAGGGAGTTGGCTATGCAGAGAAGAAAGCACATTTTTTCGGACGGCCTACTAGCTCAAATGTGGAACCATCAAGATCATATTTACATATGTTACCCCTAAGTAAGAGATCCCTACGCTTAACTAGAAGTACTTTCAGTAGTTTCTTTTTTTGAGTGAGGCATGGAAAGAAGATTAGGCCCTAGATGAAATCGAGACCTTGGGCTAGGACCCCCCCCCCCCCTTGGACATGTCTAAAACTTGCTTTAGTTATTCCCTGTTTGGACATGTAAGACATTTTTTTCTTCCACGTGGATGCTCATTTTTAAGTCTTAGATCTCCAATCATGAATGTTATGGTTTGTAAATATATTTCTACAATTTCTGTATTTGAATTAACTTAAATTATTGATATAAACGTCCTAGGAATTAAAGTCAAAAGAGGTGAAAATAGGGCAGGGGTTCTGTCCTGCCCTTTCCCCTATAGCGGTTGTCACGCCGCTACAGTGGTTTCTACTATAGCGGAAGCGTTGTAGCAGGTCAGTCCCGCTATGGCGACCCCAATGAGGTCAACAAAAAATTTTAAATTTCCTGCAATGTCACCACATTCCCCAAAACCCATTATCCATACCAACTCTTGCAAACGCGACCATGCCTCGAATATAACCCGAGATTATACCCAACAAGACATGGTTAAGAGCTAAACATGAGATGATCATAAGAATCCGTGATGTATCAGACCAAAACTTGTTTATCATACCTCATTCCCACTATATATACTACCTTCAAATCGTGAACTCTCGAACATTAATATCAAATCATTACAATAACCCAAACATAAAAATCTAATTTAGTATATCATTTATATTATATTAAATTTATTTAAATTTTTATATTATAAAATATATAAAAAGCATATATATACCTTTTCACATTAAAGGGTTGAGACTTTTTCAAAGAGTTGTGACTCTTTCAAAAGGTTATAACTTTTCCAGAAAGTTGTGATTTCTCTAATAAGTTGTGATCTTTCTAAAGGGTTGTGACTTTTCCAAAGAGTTGTTACTTTTCTGAAGGGTTTTGACTTTTCTAAAGAGTAGTAACTTTTTTAAAGAATTGTGACCTTCCTAAAGGATTGTGACTTTTTTGAAGAGTTGTGTCTTTTCTCGTAAGGCACAATAGGTACATGTTCGTACTACCTTTATTCACAATAAATAGATGAGTTCCCCCACATTTTTAAACTACAAATTCTCTAAGTTTTCTATTCTTCTTCCAATAGCAAATTTAGTACATAATCTAGATTTATTTATATTATAATATATAATATATTAAAAGAAGACACATTTTCTCATTGAAGGTGTCGCAACCCAACTTCCTAAGCCATGATGACACCTACTTTTACCCACCAGTAGGTAAGTCGACCCGTACACAAAATGACAAGTAATGAATGTAAGGGTAGAACTAACTAGAAAGTAACACAGACAATAAGAAAAGAAAGAAAAGGAAGCAAACCGACAACTATATGCAATGGAAACCCTCCAAGAACTTGGAAGTCACTAGTACAGAGTTGCCTAATATGAACAAATACAAGTCCCAAAAGTGGACAACAACAGCCGTCTCAAAGGAAAAAGACTAGCTAACATATATACAGAAGAAAATAGGCTGGTTTAGGACACAAAGTTCTCACCATAATCTTTGATATCCCCAACATAGAAAACATGGCATGAACAATCACTATTGGTAGCACGTAGTAGGACCTGCATCACGAAAAGATGTAGAGTGCAGCATCAATACCAAAACAAAGGTAATGACCACGCATCATAGGCCGACAAATAAAGAAAGGTAAAACTAATTTGAAAAGAGAGAATTGAGACACAAATAGAGGTCAAATCGGATAAGAAAGAAGGTACATGAGCATATCGAATATAAATCTATGTACAACTAAACTAAAACTAACTAGACCCATAAGCAAGAGGGTACACTTGTGCACAATTTTAAATAAAACTCAAACTGACCCCATATGCCCGATACGTACACAAAATAGATAAGATTACAAGAAAAAAATGTCTCCATCTGATCAAACAAGTGTACACAGGACCTTGAACCCTAAGTGATGGTCTCTAACTAGAGGTGAATTCCTCGAACAATAAAGCATCAGCCTCAAATCGGGAATACAGCCTCGAACCATGAACATCAGCCTCAATCTATAGATAATGGCCTCAAACTAGGAACTTCAACCTCGAGCTAGAAATAGTCATAGTGTTCAGTCAACTCCTAGCCTAGTTAACAAGATTGACGAAAGGACATGTACACTCCAAAGAGGATTCCAATGCCAAGACTTGCTCATCATGGAATTACATACACCCCACAAACATCCAGAGGATAATCCAAGCCTAGAACATCCCAATCACAAGTCACCTCAAAGATACATCCTTCAGGTAATGCATCGAAATTGCAAAGATTGGAAAAGAAAGTAGAAGATCTACACAAGTTGTACAAACACTATAACTAAGGCTCATACTATCAGACTCAAGTCTGCTACTCTAGTCTACAACGATTTAGTAATCTCAAAATAGCATTTTCCCTCATAGTTCCCAACCAATCCCGAATACTTTAAAATTGAGGCTTCTCTACAGCCACAATTCATCCTTTCCCCTTACTATTTTTACCAATAGTAAGTCCATACACAATTTTTAACAACAAAAATGTTTAACTAATCACATAGAAAATTATCACTAAACCATTACACTTAATCAAGTTTAGACTTTTCCGTATTTAGGAAATTACATCTCACAATTTTTTTGTCATTCTAGCAACACTAGGCACATAATAACAACCATCAAGCTTTATCACCAAATTAATCAGGTCCATTACATTTTATTCGCATAATAGATGATCACTAACTTACCATTCATACAATTACATGGCCTTTAAGGCCAGATACCAAATGGAACATTCCCGATAAAAACTTTTATTGCTTGTGTCCCTTCAACTTTGACAACGACATCTTGGTTACTTCATTCAGTTACCAATTCAATTTCAAAAATACCAGTTGGACTAAACCCATATCAAAAGCTACAAGACATATGAAAGGAGTGAAGAAATAAGATAGCTTCCTAAAAATTTTCATAGCCTCATAAAGAATATATTTGGACGTCAACACACCTATTCAGAACTCTATTTGACATTTGTTCTCATAGTGGGATATTACTAACACTGATACCAAATTTTCATAACCCAACCTGATTTCTCACACCTTTTAGATAAGTCGGACCATGAAGGATCCCTAATGAATCAATATAGTATTTAATATGCAATCCCGTTTTATACATGGACCATCCCATCATTTAAATACATAAAACCAGCACAAAAGGACCAGCATGTAGTAAATATAACACAATAATAAACCTGGTCCACTCATATAGCCAACATGAAACAAACATGTCATGAAAAAATTAAACTATGTTCACTCATAGTAAACATACAAAAATTGTTAGTGTATCGGGCATAGTACTTGTGCCAACTGTTAGTATGTACTAGATTGTTAACCAAGTCAACCATATATTGATATTCAAGTACCATGTGTGGTACCTAAGCCACTTATAAGTATGTAATAGGCGTTGAACTAGAGCTAATTGATGAGTGGTAGATTTACACTCATTTGAGACCTATTTAGTTCAACAATTAGTTTTCTCAATGCCTAGTTATGTTATATTCTAATGTTATTTTTATTATTAGAAGCTATGAAGGCTAAGGGACAAGTCAAGGATGAATATTTGAAAGAATAACGAAAATACATAAAAAGAAATGTAGACTCCACATTATTGATCACCTAACAAGAAGGGTGGATCGCCCAATTGGCACGACTTCACCAAAATTGACAAAACTAAATACTTGAATTAATTAAGGCAGGTCAGTGAACTCAAAAAGGAATAGTGACTCACCAAATGCAAAGGGAAAACTGTTTGACCATCACTGAACGTGATAGGATGTGGAGAAACTTGTAGGCATAAAAGGCGAACAAAAGTGGTACTCCTCTATCTACTAAATGTGAAAGGTAGACTCGAACTCACTCACTGAAAAAGTTTCAAATACATGAAGCCTAAATAAAGAGAAAGGAAAGATAAGGAGAAAATGATTATCCACCGAATGTGCTCGATGAGCCCGACTAATGTTGCCAAACTTGTCATGTAGTAAATTTTGGGCCAAATTTTGCGAAACTATAAATAGCCCAAATGAGAGAGAAAGAAGGGTTCTTCATCTTTTAGAAATACTAATCCAAATATTTTTTCTGTAGAGTTTTAGCAAGAGAAACACTTGAATTTTTGAAGAAAACTTTTAGTGTTGGGGTTTTCAACATTTCTCTTTAAATTGACAATTTGAAGTTGAATTCAAAGTGGGTATTGTTTATAATTTTTTGATCTAATGTTTCATATGGATTCTCTCATGAAAGGTATAATTTCTTTACATTTTGTGATGGGTGGCTAAAACCCGAAGTCTAGGTGTGGAATTATGGGGTTGGGTGTTGATTTAATGTAGTGGGTATTGTGTTATGCTCTATTTTGTGGTTGTTCATACATGGATTCTATCTACTTAGCACACGTATAACTTATGGGTTAAGGTTGGAAGATCAATTCCTACTTTCGATCTCTGTTTGATACTCAGAAAAGATTGATTGGAGTGGGTAATTAGTTCGATACTTGCAATTTAGGTTCGATGTCTGTAATTTGCTTGAAAACAAATTACGGGTATATCCATTTGTCGTATTCTACAACGACAAAGAGAATAGTATAAGGTATTGGGTTGTTTAGTTATGCACGTAGATGATACCGAGAGGAGATTCCTTAAACTGATGATATGAGATCAAAAGAAGATTAGTGTAATTGAAGATTACCTAGTCTATCCATGAATGTTTAGGACTATAGAGCAACACAATTTCCCCTGTGTAACATCGATTTCCAATCCCCGCACCCCTATATTACTTATTACTGATTTGAATTTTTGAAATCTTAGTTTAATTTTGACTCTTGATAATAAACCATTTTTCATAAATTTGGTGGAATAATCCATCCAAATTTTCTTATTCATGCAAGTGAATTGATTTGAATTTCAAATTTCTCAATAGAACTATGTGCTATATCACTCTTTGTGGGATTCAACCCGAACTATTAGTTGGATATTTTTACTGACTACGATCACTTACTCTTTGGATTTGTTTTGATGAGTAGTTTGAGCATTATAAAAAATGGGGCTGATGTAAGGTAGTGATGGCTAAGAATTCCATTTGAGAAATTCATTTGTAGATTTGTTTATTTGTAACAGAGTGTTGCTTGTTGTTGTTGTATTGTTGATTTGAAGGATTAGAACATGAGTAACCATGGTAGTGACAACGATAGTCACTGTAGACGTAAAAACAACATGGGTGATTTGAATGACAGGCACATGAAGGTCATTCAAACCACAGGAGCCATATGGCTACCTCCCACAATAGGAAGAGTAGTTTTTCATTTAACCAGAACAATGCTATAGTTGCTCCAATCGAGAGGAATGTTTAGGGGTTTAGCACATTAAGATCCTCATGAACACCTTCAAAATTTAGGGGATGTTTGGAGGTCGTTTGTGTTCAAAACCATATCACAAGAGTCCATAAGGTTGACGTTATTCTCGTTCTCTTGAACAGGTGAATGATTCTGTTACTTCTTGGGAGGAGCTAACTAAAGCTTTTCTAGAGAGATTCTTTCCTTCCTCAAAGACAGTGAAACTCAGGTACCGGATCCAAAACTTCAAGAGAATTGAAGGTGAAATTCTATTTAAGACATGGTTGCGGTTCCAGAAATTACTGTTGCAATCCATAAAAGAGCATGATTGATATCAGAACATGACAAAAATGATGACTTAAATTGATTTGTTGTCCAAAAATGTCATGGGAGGTTGATTGAAATCAGTGAATGCAGTTGGAACGGGAAGTGAGAAGTTCCCAGAAGATGCCAAATTTGAGGCATTGTATAATAACAAAGTGCAATACTTGGGAAACCAAATGGGTTATTGTCACCCAAACTATCAACGACAAGGTGTGAAACAAGGTTGGAACAAGAAAAAAGATAGTGGTTAGAATTATTGGAGAGGTAGAAATTGGACAGATAATGAAGCCGAAAAACAAAAGGTATATTCCTCCTCATGATCGTCCATGACCAAAAGAACCAACTAGTCCAGAAGGAAACAAAACCGAGGAAATGCTCACAAGGATCTTCAAAAGGTTGAAGGGTTTGACAAGGTGTTGAAAGAATTGAAAAATGAATTCTCGACCTTATTTCTCCCTTTTTCAGCATCGAATAGTGTCCTATTATTGGACAGAAGATCGTAAAGGTATTTAGGACCTATTAATGGAGTCAATTTTTGGATTTCTGGTGCGGGTCCCAGTTTCCCATTTGGACTTAATTTATAGGCCCATCTCCAATTGTGGTGGTTTTGGTGTAAAAGCACCCATGTGGATATTGTGATCATTAATTTGATAATGTGGTGGTTATCGAAGGGGATTTGAAGAGAAGTGCTCTAGTTCAACGGTTTCGGAGCACATGTGATCGGCTGCGAGGTATGCTACAGTTCACTTGTTATTTGATTGAGCTTTCTTGGATTATGCTTAGCATTTAATGCATATGATTTAGGATTATGTGAAGCGGGATTAGATTTATCTCCCTTATCCTTATATTTTGATTCCTATTTGAGCCTTAGGCTAGTTAGAATTGTGAAATTCTTAGTCTAGGTTGGGGATTCTTTGCTTGTGCCTTAATTTTTACTTTTAATCTCCTTAGAGTTTTTTCTCGGTACTTTGTGGTTAGTTGGTATGATTAGTACCTTTAAATGAGTTTGGTTATTCTTAGATTTTATAGTTTTTTCTTTGGAGTAGTTCTTATGTTGGGTTCCCTCTACTAGTGCGGGGACCATGAGGACGTGTGACTTGTGTGGTTTTACTTTGGTTAGACTTGTACCAATGATGAGGTTCCTATTCCTTGTTTTAGTTTTTAATTCCATTCGGTAACATCTCAAAATTTGAAAGAAGGAAAAGTGTAAACTTTCTTAGCTAGTGTTTTTGTCTACGGAGCCCACTGACAGACCGTGGGTCCTTTTAAAGGTTGTAAGTGGGGACCATAAGTGGAGGGGTGAAAAAATTTTAAAAATTTAATTTCTAGTACCCTTTTGGACCGTTCACTAAGACGGTCTTTCATTCCATAAATGAGTCGTAGGTGAGTCTTAGACTTAGTAAATTTTAAGGGTCGAAGTTGGGACTTACGGTTGGTATGCATAGTCCGTAAGTGGACCTACGGACCCTAGATAGGTCTAGTCATTTGAAGGTCAAATTCAAGTCCCTGAACCCTACCTACGGTCGACTAGGATGACCCGTAGTAAGACCTACGGACTGTATGTCTGATCCGTTGGTGAGGGCTCAGCAGTTATTTTTAAGGGCTTTCTGGTCTTTTTCTACTTATTCTAATACAATACTATGTCGTTTTAACTTTTACTATACACACTACACAAACGTTTTTACACCCAAATTACCCAATTGAACTCATTCTGCTAAATTCTAAAAGTTGATCAAAGTTCTTCCCCAATATTTCTCTCTCCAAAGCTTGAAGAAGAAATCTAGGGTTTCCAGATCAAGTCTCCAAATTCACCATTAAACTTTGAGCTTCTGTCATCAAGGTATGATAGTATTTTTCTATGGAGTCTTTTACTCCATAGAGTTCCTAAATTCTCCAATTTTACAAGTTAGAATCTCCAATTGAAGTTAGGGTTTTATTCAATCTCATGGGTTCCTTTTAATTATGATATAATTGAACATTTTATGTCTTTTTATTCATGAATTGTGATAATTACATGTTTTTAAGTTGAATTCACTTGAACCCATGCATAATTCATGGTTTTTAGATTTTGATTATATGACTAAGCTTTTGAACTATGAAAGATGAATTTATGAAATCGATTAAAATGATTTAAGTTTGCTTTGAGAATAAAGCATTGATGTTGTTGTTGTTGTTATTGTGAAAGGATTTTTCAAATACTACTCAAAAGCATGAATGTGAAAGAAGTTTCTCACATAAAGGATTCATAAAATTTAAAGGTTTTGTCAACTAAGTTGAATCAATATTAAGTACCTATTCTAATGAAATCTAACTTTGATTGGCTACTTGATATGCCCTTCAATAATGATAAGACAAGCGGCGATTACTCATTTCTTGTAATGATAAGACAGGTTAAGATTCATGACTAATTTGTGGGATTTATTCTTAGCACCGAGTGGAAAAATAGCGATTAGTCATGTCACATAACTATATTCCACTATAAGTTGTCTTAGATAGACATTAGCTAGTGGATACACCTAAGCTAGAAGTTTATGGTTCTTACCTTGGCAAGTAAGGAAATCTCTTTTTGGTGTGGGAAAGACTCCGGATTATATGTTATCGATCACATGCTCTATGTAAGTTAAAGGTAAATCTTACATAAGATGGAACTAAGGTTACTTTATAAAAGTATCTCAAATTTGTTTTAATGATGTTTAGCTTGCAGTGACAATTGTTTTGGCTTATGTTTTTTAACATGTTACTTTATGATTTAGCTTGGTCATTTCATGTCATGGAAAGTCACTTTTAACATGATTTCATAACTCTTATGCATTGGTATGATACTTGGTGCATTCCATGAACTAGCACATTATTTTACCTACATTGTTTCACTAATGTAGGGTCCGACGCTCCTACCTCCCATACTCGTGGCTAGTGATCTTGTATATATATTGAAGATTGGTGAGACCTCATGTTCCGAGGACTGAGACTCTTTTATTGCTTTCATATCTTTTATTTTTTGGGTATTGTATGTGATATGTGGGTTATGTCTCAATCACTACTTTCATGTAATAGATGGCTTTGAGACTTATGTTAGACTTTTGCTATTTAGTGTAAAAGTCTTTTATATGAAATACTACTTTTAAACTCTCTTGTTTCTATTATCTTGTATGATGTATGCTAAGTAGCTTGTGTAGGGCCTCTCGGGATCTTATACACTATCGTCTAGTGTGTAATTTGGGTCATGAAAACCTTGGTATTAGAGAACAAGATTTAGAAAGGTTCTAGGAAGTCATGTCGAGTAGAGTCTTGTTCGTAAGTGTGAAGCACGCAACATTTATGAATAAGAGGCTATAAAATGTTTAGGAAACTCAACTTATTTCATCACACTAAAGTTGTATGATAGAGTCTAACTCTATAATATCTCTCTCTCCTAATCCTAGCAGTTGTTTTTCGGGCTATGGCCACTTGAAGAGCATATGTTAGAAGGAATGCGGGAGAGAGTATGGGATGAGTAGCTCCTCATGTTCCGGTCTACCCTTTGGCTGAGCAAGTGACTAATGTGGAGTTTAGGGCTACTTTTCAAGTATTGGCTCAAGACATGACAACTCAAGCCAATAGGGAGGCTGTGGTCCCCAAGAACCCATATGTGGGTACAACAACTACTAGAATTAGACACTTCACTAGAATGAATCCTCTAGAATTTCATGGTTCAAAGGTTGAGGAGGATTCTCAAGAGTTCATTGATGTGGTGTATAAGTTGTTTATGATCATTGGAGTGATGTTAGGTCGCTTATCAACTTAAGGGTGTTTCTCAAGTATGGTTCAACAATGGAAGGAAGAGACGGAGGTTGATGCGGGTCCTCTTGATTAGGAAAAGTTTAAGGTTTCTTTCTTTGATAGTTTCTTTCCCCTTTAGATGAGGGAGGTGGAGGTACTTAAGTTCATCAATCTCCGTCAAGGAAATATGAGTGTGAAGGAGTATGCATTGAAGTTCACACTATTGTCTCGATATGCTCCGACTATGGTTGCCGATCCAAGGGCAAGAATGAGTTAGTTTGTTTTAGGAGTGTCTGAAATGGTGGTTAAGGAATGTTGTACTGCCATGCTTATCAATGATATGGAAATTTCTCGTCAAATGGTTCATGCTCAACAAATCGAAAAGGAGAAACTTAGGGAAACGTCTACAAAGTTAAAGAGGGCCAAGACGGGGGATGGTTACTTTCAAAAATCAAGGTCTGAGACAGATGGTAGTTCTAAGTTCTGACAAAGGTTTTCTGGTCAAGGTTCCACCAATGCTCGACCTCCTAAATTTTACATGGAGGAAATGGTAATGGATCTTCATTGAATACTTGTGTTAAATGTGGAAGCAAGAACAAGGGTAAATGTCTAGTTGGTTCTAATGCATGCTTTGGTTGTGCCAAGACGGATTATAAGATCAGGTTTTGTTCCTCAGTTGTTAAGAATGACAGAAATAATCATCTACGGGCTCAACCTTACCCTTCTTCAGGTTCCAGTGGAGGTCAGTAGCAAAATAGATTTTATACACTCCAGACTCATCATGAGCAAAACGGTTCTCCCGATATGGTTACTGGTATGTTGAAAGTCTTTCATCTTGATGTTTATGCTTTTCTTGATCCCGGTGGTACCTTGTCTTTTGTGATGCCATATATGGCTATGAGGTTTAATATTCTTCTAGATGTGTTGTTAGATCCTTTTTCTATCTCTACTCCTATTTGTGAATCTATTGTGGCTAAGGGAGTCTATAGAAACTGTCCCGTCTCCTTATCACATAGAGTCATTCATGTTGATCTTGTAGAACTTGATATGTTAGATTGTGATGTTATCGTTGTTTTGGATTGGCTGCATTCATGTTATGCTTATATTGAATGTAGAACCTAAGTAGTCAAGATTCACTTTCCAAATAAACCCATCCTAGACCGGAAAGAGGAAAATTTTATGCCTAAGAGTCAATTAGTCTCGTGTGTTAATGCTAGGAGAATAATTTGTAAGGGTTGCATATATCATCTTGTTCGGGTTAAGGAAATGGATTTTGAAACCCCTACTCTTGAGTAAGTCCCCATTGTTAATGAGTTTTAGTGTAACACCTCATATTCAAAACAGGGAACCCTAGTAAATTTAAGAACTCCCAGGTGCCATCCACGAAGGCCAACCATGGCCCGTGGTGTCGGCCATGGACCATAGGTGGGTCTGTGGATTGGTCCCCCAGAAGTTGCACATGCTAGAACCATGACTAGACCTACGCACCGTAGGTGGGACCATGGTACGTGGTTCAGGAGTCATGGATCCAGGGAAAACTCTCTGACAAAGAACCACGAGTGTGTAGGACGGTCCCGTAGGTCCATCCACAATCTATCAGTGGGGGTCTCGTGGGTCAGTAGCCGGCATTTATTTTAAGGGTAGTTGGGTCTTTTCCTAATTATTTTATAATAATACTATGTTGGTTTGCCTTTGTTTAAGCCCCATATATAAAGGATTATAACCCTCAAATTTGTTCATTCAAGTAATTATTTCCAAAACACAAAAGAAATCCCAAAGTCTTTCTCTCAAATATTACTCTCTCTGGAACTTGAAGAAGAAGAAAGAGTTGGAGCTAGGATTAAGGTCAAGTCTCCATTCCTCAAGCATTCGTGGGATTTTTAATCAAAGGTATGATGTCTTTTCATCCATGGAGCCCCTATGATTTCCCTAATTTAGAAAAAGAATTCCTTAATTCTAGTTAGGGTTTTGTTCTAAGATTATGCATTTTGATCCAATTGACTGGATTATGATTGTTTATGATTGAATTGATAGAATTACATGTTTTAGGATGAATTTACATGTACCCATTTATGCTTATCGTTACCAACGACACTACTTCCGATTCAAGTATCTACGATCGTCGATAATATAGTAACCCAACCGAGGGTTGGGATCATAGCAAGAAAGTGGTTTTGTGAATTTAGAGAAAAATATAATTTAGTTCTAACTAATCATAGCTAAAGATAATAACGATTAAAAACATTGTAAATTAAAGGGGGACACAAAAGTGTCAAATATCGATTAGGGGGTTTTGTCACAAGTAAGCTAAAATTAGCAAAATCAGCAAGAAAATCTAATAATGAGAGGGGGATTCTTAGGATGTGACCGGAATACGGGTTAATCTAAATTATTGGGTACATGATTTCAATAGAAAATTTATAGAGTAATAGTGACTAGGCTAAGATACGTGGGAATAAATTCTCTCTCGAGCAACTTACCCCGTTTCAAATGGGTTCCTCTCAGACACCCACTTGTCGCATGAAGACCAGCCTATGCCTTACCCCACTCAGTCTCTCGAGCTAAGTGTTAGGGTATGGGACTAGGGCTCACCCTCTCGGGCTGAGCGTCGTGTCGACCCACTCCTTAGGCCATCAATCTAGTGGTATTGGTTTAGCGATTTCTCTCTCGAGCAAGCCGGAAACACATGAGTGAACTTGTGTTTGCAATTACAAATCCATTAGATTCAGCCACAACTACTAGAAAAATTCACCATTAAACTACATTTAAACTATCAACAAGCAAGACCCAACAATAATATTAACCCATATTCTCTAAATCACACCCCAAGAATGGGGGGTTTTAGCCACATATCAAGAGAGAGAAATTTATACCTAAATGAGCTTGAATTCAAATGGGTATGAAGATTTAAGGCTTGTTAAAGGCCAAGAATGAAGAAATCAAGAGACCCAATTCCAAATCCTTGGAGATAAAACCCTCTTCTTCTTCAAGTTTCCAAAACCCTCTCAAACTCAAAGAAAAAATAAAAAGTACTATTCTATATGAAAATTATAATAATTATTTTTCACACTAAAAATCTGATACTAAGCTATAACTCTCAATGAGTATTTATAGTTTACAAAAAATCAGTGCTGCAGCGGACCATTCGGCGACATTAGTCGGAATCGCCGATCAACTTGGCGATTCGCCCTTTGGTGTAGTTCATCATCGTTTTACACCATCCTTCGGCATCGTTGTGCTCTGGGTCATTAGGCAACATAGTATTGCTTTGCAGAACTTCTCGGTGATGCGCCGACTGTTTCTGTTTTCCGTCAACTTGAAACATTCCTTCAGGGCTCAGCACACTGGAACAAAAGGAAAAGTGAGACCCTTCGGCGACTCTCCAAATGGATTTGGCGATCCTCAGGCCTTCATTTCTTCGTTCTTTTCAGCCTTTTCGTTCCTTTTTTGCGATGTAGTGTCCATGCTTTCCTAAAAACTCAACATACCTGAAACTTAAGGCTTTTCATCATATATTGAGATAAAATAAGCATTTGAGGACACAACTCCTGTTAAAATATTGCCTTAGATGTGTCCAATTTGTGGACTCATCAACACCCCCAACTTAAACTTTTCCTTGTCCTCAAGCAAACTCAAGTTGAGCCGTTCAAAAAGGGTGTCTCAAACAGTGCTACACAAGACTCAATCATGAATGGACATAGCAAGACTCAATTTACTTATGAAAGGATCAATTGTGTACTCAAAGATTCAAATTGTGACACACCATTACCAAAAATTCTCATGCTCACAATACTTGCTTAAAATACAAGTTCATGCTCAACTATTGTGTTCAAGTGCCCTCACACAAAGAATGATTTTGTATTCACACCGTGGTTTTACAGTTTAAAGTTTTGGAATCGGATGCAATGCTCACTCTCACAAGGAAGAACATAATGCATGCTTTCACCGATAGGTTTGCCCGTATTTTCCAATCAACATTTGTTTCGACTTTCTCAAGATCACAAAGGTCTTAATAAGGCTTGTAACGGGGATCAGTGTAAAGGTATGGTCCTTTTAGGCTCAATGAATTTCATCCTCATGCGGTGTGGTGCTCGAAACATTTCCTTTCCTTTTCATTCATCATTCTATTCAGTGCTCATAAGTCATGCTATTATTCACTTTACATGGATTGCTTAGGAACCCTCTTTCATTTTTCAACTTTATTCCACAACTTTTCTTTTTCTTTCTTTTTCTTTTTATTTTCTGTCTCTCTTTTTTTTAATATGGAGGGGTTCCATTTTCCTCAAAACCATGGGTGGGAGGGGCTTTCCTGCACTTCTTTATTTCCTTCTCTTTTCACCACACCCCCAAAAGGTTTAGCCTAAGTTGGCTATTCAAACTAACCACAACTTCATGAGGATTATGGGTGGTGGATAAAGAAAGGTTTAGTGTTCATCCAGTTTCTTTCAAAGAAGGGTCGAGCTCAAGGGTTGTTCAACAGAGAATAACACACTCACAAGGTAGGTCATAAAAGAGGTATATATCAAATTGGCTCACACTCGTAGAAGTTGCCTAAGATCATATCAGGAGACAACATCACTTAGTTGACCGGACCAACGAGGTAAATTCTAGGATCTATCATGCATAGTTCACAGGTAAGCTCATCACACTAGGCATTGACACTATAAATTAAACAAGACTCCACACTTTGGCTAGTGTGCAATGATCATCACAAGAGAATCAATTTGATACAAGGCTAGTCATAACGAGATGCAAAAAGTTCACATATTGTCTATGCAACTTCATTTGGCCTCATCTTAGTCGTGCATTCATGTTCGCTCAGTTGAGAGCACTATTCAAGTCATCGGTATTGATTGGAACCAAGACTCAATTTTTTGCAAAATAACAACCACATTCTGTACACGAGAGGTGGAAAATGTGCGAAAAATTCAAAAAAAATTAGAAGGATCAAAATTATTTCACAATTAAAACTAAAAAGGAGCAATAAGCTTAAACATCCACATAAAGCAATATTTAACAAAATTTTAAAGCAGAGCAACCCAAATATATACACAAAACATAATTGTCAACACAAAATGTGTGGGCCTCACCCCACCACAATTAAAAAGTATTTGTCTTCAAATGCAAATAAAAGTATCAAAAGATTTTAAAGAGGGAGGTAAATAGGGGATCCTGGCTAATTGGTCGCTCCATCTATCTGGGCTTCAGTGCCCGAAATGACCTTCTAGAATTTTGACAATGGCTCCCTGAGCTTTTTCAGAAGATTTAGCGGCAGCTAACTTACTCAGATTGTCAAAGTCATAAGCCGCCAACAAGGAGTGGATAGCTGTGAAGAAACCACGTCTCCACAAGGGAACAGTGGGGTCTCGAGGGTTTGTTTTCTTGTTGGCACTGGGCTTCTTTCCCTCATTATTCGATTTAGATGGGTTTGTTGCCTTTTCATCTTTCCTGAAATTTATTGCTCTTATATGTCGGGGTGGCATATTTCTTCCAGCAATTTTCGATCTAGCAATTTCTGCAAAACTTGGAGAAAAAGTTAGAAAATATTCATACAAAATCAGTGAAGTGCACAACCACTCGACGATTCACCGAGTACAATGCACAGAAGATATAAGGGTTTAGACAAAGGGCGAGCCATAAGACTTTTGGTGAGTCACTGAGTGCTTTTGGCGACCTCATGATTCTCGCTGAAAGTTACAGAAGCCACAACAAATAAAGCATGATAATAAGGGCGAGATAGGACGTATGGGCGAACCGCTGAGTTGTTCGGCAAGCTCGTCACAGCTCGCAAAATGACCCAACGTGCCTACTTCTGACCCACTTTCCCGAATTCAACCCTGCGGCCCCCCGAAAACAAAATTAAGGCACACAACTCAAATTAGGCTTAGACCGAGTGAAAATTATGCTCAGCCCACAAATTTTAAGTCAGTTTGAAAATGCTACCTTCAGGAATTAACCATTTAACTTAGTACAGGAAAAATTTGTGAATCTAACAGGAAGACAAATATTCTAATCCTACCAGAGAAACCCAGCACAAATTAACAAGGTAATATTACTGTATTAACTCCAAAATACATAGAAAGAACTCAGAGATTGGGAATCAACCTTTTGTGCTGACTAAAATGTAGTTCAGTCGCTAGGCAGCAATGTAATCCAAATGCCGAACACAAATCAACAACTAAAATACTCTAAAAGTGTAGGGATATTGAAAATAGAGTGCAGGTGTGAGTGCAGATGCGAATGAAGATGAAACTTTTAAACCTTTGGCTTGTAAAACTGTCCAGTTCTCGCCCACTCGGTGACATTAGTTCCAATCGCCGCACTTCTTGGTGATTCGCAGAGTGAGCACTCAACTCACCGAGTGTTACAGGATCTTCAGTCATCATGAAGGTCCAAATGGGGGTTTCCATCAATACCACTAATATGGTCGGTGATTCGCCAATATTCTCCAAATCTCACCGAGTTTTACACACTCTAATGTTGACGATGTCTTGAGTTAAATGGCGGACAAGGTTGGATTCACCGACCTCTTCGGCGACTCACGGACTGGATCTATTGCTTGACATCCTTCACTTTTTCAAACACTTCTTATACTTTAATCTGTACAAACAACACACCATTATGTTACCAAGAAATAAGTACTGATAATAAAATAAAAAAAAGCAATTAAAGGGGTTTTGGGTTGCCTCCCAAACAATGCCTTAGTTATCGTGGTGGCACGACGCTTGTCCTCCTTCAAATATCACTCTTGGGGTTAGCCATAGTATCACTAGGAAAACCCCCTTGCTGTCTGGGATTAAGGTGAGACGAGATATGACCTATTTGGGTCTCTAACTGCTTGATTGAAACAGAATGGGAGGTGACAGTCTGGCTAAGGGTAGAAACATCTTCTTTCATGCCTTTCAGCATTTTGTCTGACCCTTTAACTTTGTCAAGGATACGTAAGAGCATATCCTCAAACCTACCACCCTCTGAGTCCTTTGGCTTTTGGAGCTCGTAGGGAGCCACATATCTATCCTTCTCCCCGTCTTTCCATCTAGGATTTCGGTCTCTCCATTCTTGATCCTTCCATCCTTCATCTCTAGCACAACCTTGGTTACCACCCTGCCTTGGGTAGTTTGAATGATAACCACCACCTTGGTTGGCTAGAAAGTTTACCTCTTCATTATACAATGCTTCGAAATTCACCTCATTCGAATTTGAACTCCCGACCCCCACAACAATAACACCACGGGGCCCAACCCCCATGACATTTATGGACAAAATATCAAGTTGTGTCATGATCTTGGCCATCTTTTGGTCTCTCTGATTATCTTTGTCCATTTGTTCCTTGGATAGTTTGAATGTGAGAGGGGAAACTTGCTCTTCACGGGTGTACCATGCCCTATTGATGGTTGTGATACCATCTAAAAGTTGGGCTGCTATTGCATATGATTGCTGCATTAGGCCTCTAGGTGAAAGTTGATCAGCAACACCTTTATTCACCGAATCCAGGCTTCGGTAGAAGTACTGTAGCAAGACATTATCAGGTAGACCATGAGTTGGGCATTGTAGCACCAATTTTTAAAATCACAGCCATGTTTCATGTAGAGGTTCTCTTTCTAGACGTTTAAAGCTCTGCATGCTATCTCCCAGTGACATCATCTTCGAGGGTGGGAAAAATAGCACTTGAAATGCGGTTACCAGTTCCTCCTAGGAAGTAATGGATTCATGTGGTAGCTCGGCTAGCCACTTGCACGCCTCTCCCATCAATGAGAAACGGTATAGCCTCAACCTGACCTACTCTTGAGAGATGTTTTTGAACGAGAATGGTTCGTACACATCTACAAAGTTTCGAAGATGCTCGTGAGGGTCCTCGTGAGCCAGTCCGCTAAAAAGTCCCTTTAGTTGCAGGAGTTGCAACATGGTGCTCGTTATGTGGAACACTGCATTTCCCTCGGTAGGAGGTAAACGGATGGCTCCAACACCTCCCATGATATGGGGGCCATTGATGTTGGGCTCTTGGACATCGTTGAAATTTCTGATGTTGTCTTGATGGCCTACCTGGCTACCATTGCTACCATTAACACTCATGCTTTCTGAAATATTCACACAGCAAACAAAACAAAACTAAAAATTAGGTAAGTATACTACAACTAAGAAGAGCAAAAATTTTACTAATCAAAAAAATTTCAAATGACACCAATCCCCGGTAGCGGCACCTTTTCTCTGCTTATTGTGACCAACGACACTACTTCCGATTCAAGTGTCTACGATCGTCGATAATATAGTAACCCAATCGAGGGTTGGGATCGTCCCAAGGAAGTGGTTTTGAGAATTTATAGAATAATAAAATTCAGTTCTAACTAGTCATAGCTAAAGATATTAACGATTTAAAACATTGTAAATTAAAGGGAGACACAAAAGTGTCAAATATCGATTAGGGGGTTTTTCACAAGTGAGCTAAAATTAGCAAAATCAACAAGAAAATCTAATAATGAGGGGGATTCTTGGGATGTGCCCGAAATACGGGTTAATCTAAATTATTGGGTACATGCTTTCGATATAAAATTTATACAGTAATAGTTACTAGGCTAAGCTATACGTGGGAATAAATTCTCTCTCAAGCAACTTACCCCGTTTCAAATAGGTTCCTCTCGGACACCCACTTGCCGCATGAAGACCAGCCTATGCCTTACCCCACTCACTCTCTCGAGCTAAGTGTTAGGATATGGGACTAAGGCTCACACTGTTGGGCTGAGCCTCATGTCGACCAACTCATTAGGCCATCAATCTAGTGGTCTTGGTTTAGCGACTTCTCTCTCGAGCAAGCCAAAAACACATGAGTGAACTTATATTTGCAACTACAAATCCATTAGATTCAGCCACAACTACTATACGAAATCATTTAAAATATCAACAAGCAAGACCCAACAACAATATTAACCTATATTCGCTAAATCACACCGCAAGAATGGGGTTTTTAGCCACATATCAAGAGAATGAAATTTATACCTAAATGATCTTGCATTCAAATGGGTATGAAGATTTAAGTCTTGTTACGGGCCAAAATTGAAAAAATCAAGAGACCCAAGTCCAAATTCTTGGAGATGAAACCCTCTTCTTCTTCAAGTTTCCAAAATCCTCTCAAACTCAAAGCAAAAATAAAAAGTACTATTCTATATGAAAATTATAATAATTGTTTTTCACACTAAAAATTTGATACTAAGCTATAACTCTCAACGAGTATTTATAGTTTTCAAAAAATCCATGCTGCAGCGGACCATTCGGTGACATCAGTCGGAATCGCCGATCAACTCGGTGATTCACCCTTTGGTGTAGTTCATCGCCAATTTGCACTATCCTTCAGCATCGTTGAGCTCTGGGTCATTCGGAGAACTTCTCGGCGATGCGCTGGCTGCTCATTTCCTCCGCCGACTTGATCTTTTCCTTTAGGGCTCAGCACACTACAACAAAAGGTGAAGTGAGACCCTTCGTCGACTCGCCAAAAGGACTCGGCGATCCTCAAGCCTTCATTTCTTCGTTCTTTTCAGCCTTTCCGTTCCTTTTTTGTGATGTAGTGTCCATGCTTTCCTAAAAACTTCACATACCTGAAACTTAATGGTTTTCATCAAATATTGAAATAAAATAATAATTTGAGGACACAATTCCTATTAACATATAGCCCTAAATGAGTCCAATTTGTGGACTCCTCACCCATGCCTAACCCATGTCTAGCAAGATAAAGTTTAAGTAAGTGTGTTTTATTCCATGAAAGGGGAAATTTCAGATTTAGAGGTTTTCTTCTCGGATTGATGAGATACTTTATAGATTGCTTGAGATTGAAGCATATAGAGACATAAATTGCTTAAGAGTAAAGCATATAAACTTGAATTTATTTAGAATAAATCCAATATGATGAGTTATGACTAATATGACTTTGAGATTAAAGCTCACTTGATGAATTATGATCATTAGGGATTTGAGAATGAAGCTTATATATATAAATGTGGATATGTAGATAGGATTGTTCTGGAAGGATTTACCCACATGACCTACTCTATAATATAAGAATGTATAATGTGAAAGGTTTTCTCACATAGAATTATTCTACGTTGAAAGACTTGCTCACCTATAATAAATCAAAGTGTGTATGAACTATGATTGCTTGAAGTAGTGCTATGAGATCTCTTTATGAATAGCTTGACTAGTAAGACAAGACCATGCTTGGTAGCTTGAGTTAGTAGATCTCATGGATAGCCTTGGACTGAGCAATAGTACACTTACAATGGTTAGCTTGAACTAGCATGATAGGATGCTTGAATGATAGCATGACTTGGTAAGGCCAAACCATTCTTGGACTGAGTAATAGTACATTTTCTTGAGTAGCTTGGACTTGCATGAGAGGATGTTTTCCATGATATCTTGGTCTAGCACCATGAGGTGCTTTTCCTTGATAGCCTTGAATTGGTAAATAGTTACCATTCATGTGTAATGACTGGTCTTAGACTAGTAAAGAAGTACTCTTCCATGAATAGTAGAAATAGCTTAAGAGGGACAAGTCTGTTATCCAAGTAGCATAGTTATGATGAAACAAGATTACTTTATGAAGCAGTATTGTAAGCATGTTTTTAGTATGAGATTTACTTGTTATGATGGTAGATTAGCTTTGATAGTTGCTTGAGTTGCCTTCCTTGATATGTTTGACTAGAAGTAGATGACACAAGTCTTGACTAAGAATAAGTTGAGGTTAGTTGAGAGGTGTTCCTCTTATATGAAGGTTTATGTGCATTGATTATGCTTATGACTTATGTTGTTATCTCTTATGCTTATGGTATCTTATGTTGACTAATGCCTATT